>CAUYLG010066897.1:0-23513 GCA_963573385.1 Cacajao melanocephalus
CTGTCGCCCAGGCTGGAGTGCAGTGCCACAATCTCAGCTCATGGCAACCTCCGTCTCCCGGGTTCAAGTGATTCTCCTGGCCCAGCCTCCCAAGTAGCTGGGATTACAGGCATGCACCACCACGCCCAGCTAATTTTTGTATTTTTATTAGAGACAGGGTTTCACCATGTCGGCCAGGCTGGTCTCAAACTCCTGGCCTCAAGTGATCTGCCCACCTTGGCCTCCCAAACTTCTGGGATGACAGGCGTGAGCCACTGCCCCCCACCTAAAGTCAGGTTTTTTTAATTCTCCAAAGTCAGTAGTGTTCAGATGCCATCATCCTAAATGGAGAACTGGGGGGATCCTCCCTTAGAAGGGAGATCTAGGCCCCTCAGAGCCACAGGACTGCTCCTTAGGTCAAGAACTGAGGCTGGCCAAGCAAAGTGGCACGTGGCTGTAATTCCAACACGTTGGAAGGCTAAGGTGCGTCGATCACTTGAGGTCAGGAGTTTGAGACCAGCCTGGCTGACATGGCGAAACTCCATCTCTACTAAAAATAGAAAAATTAGCTGGATGTGGTGGCACATGCCTGTAATTCAAGCTACTTGGGAGACTGAGACAGGAGAATCGCTTGAGCTGGGGAGGTGGAGGCTGTAGTGAGCCAAGATCACACCACTGCATTCCCACCCAGGCCACAGAGTGACACTCCACCTCAAAAACAAACAAACAAAAAGAATTCTAAGTTTCAGAGACTTGGAGAGGGGTGAAGGGCTCCAGGGACCTGGGACTCCTCCTCCAGGAAGCCCTTTGTTCGTTGTCCCTCCCTCGGACTTCAGATGGGTCAGGCCTCTGCTCCGGGTTTCTCCCTCCGCCCCTCCTCCATCTTCCAGGCATTCTTGGTGATAATTATTTGTGCAATATTTGTACCCCCCGAAATCCAGATGTCAACCCTGGAGGACAAGCACCTGATTTGTCCTGTCGATTCTGCGGCATCCGCAGTCGGCAACATTCATTTACTTGGCAGTGCTTATTGAGCACCTACTATGTGCCAGGCCCTGTTGCAGTTACTGAGGATACTGTACGGGAGAAAGACACACAAACCTCGGGTTTGGAGAGGGCGGCCCCTCTAGCACCCAGGATCTGTTTGTTGAGTAGCTTTGTTTTTTGGATTTGATCTATAAGATGTGAAAGAATGAAATGAAAGATTCTTTCAGGTTCTGCCTTTTCCTGATCCTTCCCTCTCTCCCTACTACCAAATCCCTTCCATTTTAAAATTTTAAATTCTCGCAGGGCACGGAGGCTCACACCTGTAATCCCACCACTTTGGGAGGCCGAGGTGGGTGGTTCACCTGAAGTCGGGAGTTCGAGGCCAGGCTGGCCAAGATGGTGAAACCCCGTCTCTGCTCAAAATACAAAAATTAGCTGGGTGTGGTGGCACACGCCTATAATCCCAGGTACTTGGGAGGTTGAGGCAGGAGAATTGCTTGCTCGAACCCGGGAGGCAGAGGTTGCATTGAGCCAAGATGGCGCCACTGCACTCTGGCCTGGGTGATAGAGTGAGACTCTGTCTCAGAAAAATAAAACCCTAAGTCCTGTTCGCCTACTTCCCAGCACTCAGTCTGTCCCAACCTCTTGTTCTTTTGCCTCCTTTTTGTGTCATTTTGCTGTCTGATCTCATCTGTTTCCCCCAGCTCACCATTTCCCCTCAGGCCTCCTTGGGTGAAGTTAAGTCATTCTCCAATTGAAGAACCCTCAATGGTTCCCACTTGCCACAAAAAGGAAACTGAACTTCCTTAGCCCCAGGCTACTTTGCTCTCTCTGCAGTTCACAGAGGCCTGAATGGCTTCCCTTGACCCTCACTGAGGGGCCTCACTGAGTTGCCGAGCTAGGAAGGGGCCAGAGCCCTTGACCACCCTTATCCCAACCTCAGTGCCTTTGGGGTCCAGGCGGGTGATAAGTGCCAGCACCTGGGGGATCTGGAGGAGCTGGCCAGGCGTGCCCTGCGGGAGGGGGGTATCCTTCCTCAGCCCCACCCAGCCGTTGTCCCCAGGAACCATATATCCGGACTTCTGTCTGGGGCTTTTCACTGCAATCCCCAGCCCTTCTGTGCAGGCTGCAACTTTCCATTTGAAGTAACACTCCAGGGGCCAAAGCAAACAGGCACCACAGCCAGATCTGGCCTGCAGCCTGCGCTGACCCCTGCTGCTTTACTCACCTGGGCCACGCCCCGGGAAGATCACCTTGAGCAAATCCTTCAGTGGAACTGTCACAAGGAGGGACCCTGCAGGACGGCTGAAACATCCCCATTTTACAGATGGAGGAAGCTGGGCTTGGAAACAAGGTCACCAGCTGGAAAGGGTGTTGGCCTTGAGTAATGAGATTCAGAAAATATGATTATGTATAGAATTTATTCAAGCCTAAAGCTTGAGGATGGCCACCCAGGAGTGTGGATTCAAGTTGCCCCGAATAAACGCTTTGAGTAGCTGTGATTACAAGTGGACTTTTTTTTTTTTTTTTTTTTAGACAGGGTCTCTCTCTGTCCCACATTGTCACATAAAACACCAGGCCGAGACCTCATCTCAAAAAAAAAAAAAAAAAGGCGGAGCATGGCGGTTCACGCCTATAATCCCAGCACTTTGGGAGGCTGAGGTGAGTAGATCACCTGAGGTTGGGAGTTCCAGACCAACCTGACCAATGTGGAGAAACCCCGTCGCTACTAAAAATGCAAAAGTAGCCAGGTGTGGTGGTGCATGCCTGTAATCCCAGCTTCCTGGGATGCTGAGGCAGGAGAATCAGTTGAAACCTGAAGGCGGAGATTGTGCCATTGCACTCCAGCCTGGGCAACAAGAGAGAAATTCCAGCTCAAAAAGGAAAAAAGATGAGTTCTCACTCTATTGCCCAGGCTGGTCTCAAACTCCTGGTCTCAAGTGATTCTCTGCCCATCTCGGCCTCCCAAAGTGCTGGGATTACCACACCCAGCCTACAAGGGGATTTTTAAGGAACAAATAAGAGACAGCACCAAGAATTTACATTAAAATAGCAAGGTCTGGATCTGAAAAAATATATATAAATAATGAAAGGTATCGATTGGCTATGCACTGTTTATTGTATCACAGATTCCAGGAACAAGAAGATAATGGGAAGGGCAGCTGGGCAGGAACCAGTGCCCCGGGCATGGGTGGAGGAGGCGTGTGACCAAAGTCTCTCTGGGCCTGATACATTTCCATAGCTCAGACTGATCTGAGCTAATTTTCTTTTGTTAAAGGGGGTTGGGGGTGGCTCCTCTGGACAGAAAAAGCCTCATTTGTCCCCTAAGTGACACACTTGAGTTTGAGTTGTGGGACTTGTGTGGAGATGATGTATTTATGTCACACTTCATTCTTGGTGGGTGGCTTTTAATTTTTTTTTTTAATTTGGGTTGTCACCAATAATTTTTTTTTTAATTTTTTAAGATAGGCAGGGTCTCATTCTATCGCCGAGGCTGGAGTGCAGTGATGAGGTCTCTGGGTTCAAGTGATTCCCCTGCCTCAGCCTCCCAAGTAGCTTGGATTACAGGGTCTCAGCACCACGCCCAGTAATTTTTGTATTTTTAGTAGAGATGGGGTTTCACCATGTTGGCCAAGCTGGTCTCAAACTCCTGACCTCAGGTAATCTGCCCACCTCAGCCTCTCAAAGTGCTGGGATAATAGGCCTGAGCTATGCACCCAGCGTTTTTTTTGTTTTTTTTTTTTTTGTTTTGTTTTGTTTTTTTTGAGACAGCCTCGCTCTGTCACCCAGGCTGGAATGTGGTGGCGTCATCTCAGCTCACTGCAACCTCCATCTCCAGGGTTCAAGTGATTC
The DNA here is from genome assembly GCA_963573385.1 of Cacajao melanocephalus. Classification (NCBI taxonomy): domain Eukaryota; kingdom Metazoa; phylum Chordata; class Mammalia; order Primates; family Pitheciidae; genus Cacajao; species Cacajao melanocephalus. Next base: position 3,820 of record CAUYLG010066897.1, read on the forward strand.
TCCCACCTTAGCCTCCCAAGTAGCTGGGATTATAGGCACCCACCACCATGCCCAGCTAATTTTGTATTTTTAGTAAAGATGGGGTTTCGCCATGCTGGCCAGGCTGGTCTCAAACTCCTGGCCTCAAGTGAGCCTCCCGCCTTGGATCCCAAAGTGCTGGAATTACAGATGTGAGCCACAGCATCTGGCCTTATTTTATTTTTAATTTCTGTTCTTGTGTTGCTATAATCCACTGATGACTTCTTACCCAAAGATCCTGGGCCTGTCCCCACCCAAGGGGACTGCCTTCTGCCGGGGACCCCTCATTAGGTTTACTGATTAGGGTGGTATTCCCTGGGTTCCCGTGTGTGTGAGGCCAGGGGTGCACCACCTCCATGGCCCATCACCATCAGACAGAGCTGGGCAGTGGCGTAGGCCCTTGAGAGGAGGCCTGTGCCCTGGGCCTTTCCTGGCCTGGAGGCTGAGTGCCAAGGCCCCCTGTAATTATACCGAGCTCCCTGTTTACTTAGCAAGCACTGACTCTCATTTCCTGAGGCCCTATGCTGCATGTTCCACAGATATTCTTTAATCCTTATAACAGCCCTTGGGACGTAGGCACTGTTATTAACCTCATTTTACAGCTGGGGAAACTGAGGTACAGATGTTCAGTGACGTGCACAAGGTCGCAGAACCAGGATTCAAACCCACGAAGTCTGGGCCACTCTGTTACCATGCTGTACCACCGTGCAGCCGTTCTTGCTCTTGTTTATATTAAAAGTGAGAAAACATGGGCTGGGCGAGGTAATCCCAGCACTTTGGGAGGCCGAGGCAGGTGGATCACCTGAGGTCAGGAGCTCCAGACCAGCCTGACTGACATGGTGAAACCCCGTCTCTCTAAAAAATACAAAAATTAGCTGGGCGTGGTGGCACTCGCCTGTAGTCCCAGCTACTCGGGAGGCTGAGGCAGCAGAATTGCTTGAACCCAGGAGGTAGAGGTTGCAGCTAGCTGAGATCGCGCCACTGCACTCCAGCCTGGTGCTTGGTGACAGAACAAGACTGTCTCAAAAAAAAAAAAAAAAAAAAACTAGCTGGTTGTGGTAGCGGGCTCCTGTTATCCCAGCTACTCTGGAGGCTGAGGCAGGAGAATTGCCTGAACCAGGGAGGCAGAGGTTGCAATGAGCCGAGATCGTGCCATTGCACTCCAGCCTGGGCAACAAGAGCAAAAAAAACTCCAACTCAAAAAAAATAAAAGGCCGAGCACAGTGGTTCACACCTGTAATCCCAGCACTTTGGGAGGCCGAGGCAAGTGGGTCACAAGGTCAGCAGTTCTAGACCAGCCCAACCAACATGGTGAAACTCCATCTCTACTAAAAATACAGAAATTAGCCGGGTGTGGTGGCAAGTGCCTGTAATCCCAGCTACTCGGAAGGCTGAAGGCAAGAGAATCTCTTGAACCTGCGAGGCAGAGGTTGCAGTGACCCTAATGAGGGGTCCCCAGTGGAAGGCACAGAGAGGTTAAGTGACGTGCACAAGATCGTACTGCGGCACTCCAGCTTGGGCGACAGAGCGAGACTCGTCTCAAAAAAATAAATAAAGTGAGAAAACACTTAGGCTGGCTGAGAAATGAAAAGACAGGGTGAGAATTGCAAACATGCGTCCACATAAAAACCTGAACTCACATGTTCCCAGCAGCTTTATTCATCAGAGCCAAAAAGTCGAAACAACGCAGATGCCCATCAGTGGCTGAATGCATGAACAAAATGTGGCCCATCGGGCAGTGGAATATTATTGAGTCTTAAAGAGGAGTCTGAAGCACTGACACGTGCTACAAATGGATGAACTTGGAAAGCAGGAAGTGAAAGAAGCCAGACACAAAGGCTGCGTGGTCTATTATATGAAATGTCCAGGACAGGCATATCTGCAGAGACAAAAAGTCGATTCGTGGCTGGGGGAATGGGAAGTGACTGCTTAATGGGTAAAGAGGTTACTTATGGTTATTGTAAAAATGCCCAGGCTGGGCACAGTGGCTCACGCTCGTCATCCTAACACATTGGGAGGCCAAGGCAGGTGGATCACTTGAGCTCAAGAGTTCAAGACCAGCCAAGGCAACATGCTGAATCCCCACCTCTACAAAAAAATACAAAATTTAGCCGGGCTTGGTGGCTCGCACCTGTAGTCTCAGCTACTTGGGGAGCTGAGGTGGGAGGATCACTTCAGCCCCAGAGGCAGAGGTTGCAGTGAGCAGAAATTGCGCCCTTGCACTCCAGCGTGGACAGAATGAGACCCTGTCTAAAAAAAAAATGCCCTAAGCCAAGGAGCATCACTCACACCTGTAATCCTAGCGCTTTGGGAGGCTGAGTCATGTGTATCACAAGGTCAGGAGTTCAAGACCAGCCTGGCCGATATGGGGAAACCCTGTCTCTACTAAAAATACAAAAAACAAAAATTAGCCAGGCATGGTGTCGCACACAGGGGCTGAGGCAGAAGAATCACTTGAATCCGGGAGGCGGAGGTTGCAGTGAGCCAAGATGGCACCACTGCACTACAGCCTGGGTGACAGAGCAAGATTCCCACTCAAAAAATAAATAAATAAAAGCCCTAAAACTGATTATAGCAACAGATGTAAAACTCCAAATATCCCGAAAACCACTGAATTTTTACTTATTTTACTTTTATTTTTATAGAAAAATATATGTTACAAAAAAAGCTTGTGTGTGTGTGTGTGTGTGTATATATATATATATTTTTTTTTTTTTTCTTTGAGACAGAGTCTCACTTTGTCACCCAAGCTGGAGTGCAGTGGCATGATCTCGGCTCACTGCCACCTCTGCCTCCTGGGTTCAAGTGAACACGTCTGGCTAATTTTTGTATTTTTAGTAGAGACGGGGTTTCACTATGTTGTCCAGGCTGGTCTTGAACTCCTAACCTCAAGTGGTCCACCTGCCTTGGTCTCCCAAAGTGCTGGGGTTACAGGCGTAAGCCACTGCACCCAGCCCCAATTATATGCCTTAAATGGGTGAATTGTGTAGTATGAGAATTTATAACTCAAGAAAGCTATTAAAAAAAAATACTACATAAAAAATGAGCAATGAACCCAAAGAGACATTTTTCTAAAGAAAATATACAAGCAGCCAACAAGCATCTGAAAAAAGGCTCAGCATCACTAATGATCAGAGAAATTCAAATTTAAACCACAGCGAGGTGCCATCTCACCCCAGTCAGAATGTCTGTTACTAAAAAGTCTAAACACAACAGATGCTGGCGAGGATCCCTTCGGCACTGTTGATGGGAATGTAAATTAGTACAGCCTCCTATGGAAAACAGCAGAGATTTCTCAAAAAACTAAAAGTAGAACTACCATTCGGTCCAGGATTCCACTACTGAGTGGCCTGCCAGAGGGAAAGAAATTAATTATATCAAAAAGAAGACACCTGTGTTTTTATGTTTATTGTGGCACTATTCACAATGGCAAAGATACGGAATCCACCTAAGTGTCCATCGATGAATGGAGGATTGGATAAAGAAAACGTGGTCTATATCTACCAGGCAAAGATTTCATGACGAAATTGCCAAAAGCAATTGCTGCAAATGCAAACACTGACAAATGGGATCTAATTAAACTAAAGAGCAACAGAAACTATCACCAGAGCCAACAGACAACCTACAGAGTGGGAGAAAATTTTTGCAATCTATCCATCTGACAAAGGTCTAACATCCAGAACCTATAAGGAACTTAAACAAATTTACAAGAAAAAAACAACCCCCTTAAAAAGTGGGCAAAGGACACGAACAAACACTTCTCAAAAGAAGACATGCCTGGCCGTGCGCAGTGGCTCACACCTATAATCCCAGCAGTTTGGAAGTCTGAGATGGGCAGATCACCTGAGGTTGGGAGTTCGAGACCAGCCTGACCAACATGAAGAAACCCCGTCTCTACTAAAAACACAAAAATAGCCAGGCATGGTGGCACATGCCTGTAATCCCAGCTACTCAGGAGGCTGAGGCAGGAGACTCGCTTGAACACGGGAGGTGGAGGTTGTGGTGAGCCGAGATTGCACCATTGCACTGTAGCCTGGGCAACAAGAGTGAAACTGCCTCTCAAAAAAAAAAAAAAAAAAAAAAAAAAAAGACATGCATGCGGCCAACAAACATGAAAAAAAAGCTCAACATCGCTGATCATTAGAGAAATGCAAATCAAAACCACAACAAGATACCATCTCACGCCAGGCAGAATGGCCATCTGTAGAAAGTCAAGAAACCACAGATGCAGGCACAGTTGTGGAGAAATAGAAACGCTTTTACATTGTTAGTGGGAATGTAAATTAGTTGAACCACTGTGAAGACGGTTCTAGATCCTCAAAGATCTAGAACCAGAAATACGATTTGACCCAGCAATCCCATTACCGGGTATATAAAGGGATATAAGTCATTCTATTACAAAGATACATGCATGTGAATGTTCATTGCAGGACTGTTCACCACTGCAAAGACATGGACTCAACCCAAATGCCCATCATGGATAGACTGGATAAAGAAAATGTGGTACATATATGCCATGGAATACAATGCAGCCATTAAAAGGAACAAGATTATGTCCTTTGCAGGAACATGGATGGCACTGGAAGCCATTATCCTCAGCAAACTAACACAGGAACAGAAAACCTAACACTACATGGTCTCACAAGTAGGAGCTGCACAGTGAGAACACATGGACACAGGGCGGCGAACAACAGACATTGGGCCTATTGGTGGATGGTGTGGGGAAAGGGAGAGCATTAGGAAAAATAGCAAATGTGTGCTCTGCTTACTACCTAGGTGATGAGTTGATAGGTGCAGCAAACCACCATGACACATGTTTACTTATGTAACAAACCTATACATCCTGCACATGTAACCTGGAACTTACAGTAAAAAACAAAAGAAAGAAAATGTGGTATATGTCTACCATGGAATACTACACAGCCATAAAAAAGGATAGGTGCTGGGCGAGGTGGCTCACGCCTGTAATCCCAGCACTTTGGGAGGGCAAAGAGGGGGCGGATCACCTGAGGTCAGGAGTTTGAGACTAGCCTGGCCAACATGGTGAAACCCTGTCTCTACTTAAAATGCAAAATTTTGCCAAGCATGGTGGCACCCTCCTGTAATCCCAGCTACTCAGGAGGTTGAGGCACAAGAATCACTTGAACTGGGAGGCGGAGGTTGCAGTGAGCCAAGATTGCGCCACTGCACTCCATCCTGGACAACAGAGTGAGAATCAGTCTCAAAAACAAAACAAAACAAAAAAAGAAACGGGAAAAAATACTATGTAGGGAGGGGGCTATAGGTTTCATAGGAAGGTGAGAGAAAGTATATTAATAAGGGGGAATGAAGACTATCCTCAGCCTTTAAATGTTTCAAAATGTATTTTATAAGAGATTTATATATATTTTTATGGATTTATTTTCAGAGAATTCCCCCCCGCCCCGCCAGGAAACATCTTATAAGAACATTTTGAGGTGGGCAGGGTGTGGTGGCTCACACCTATAATCTCAGCACTATGGGAGGCCGAGGTGGGAGGATCGTTTGAGTCCAGGAGTTCAAGACCAGCCTGGGTACCATGGTGAGACATCCTCCCTACAAAAAATATTTTAAAAATGACAAATTAGCCAGGTGTGGTCATGCACACCTGTAGTCTCAGCTACTTGGGAGGCTGAGGTGAGAGGTTGCTTAGACCTGAGAGGTGGAGGCTCCAGTGAGCTGTGTCACCCCACTGCACTCTAGCTTGGGTGAAAGTGAGGCCCTTTTGGGGGAAAAATGTAGTTTAACTTAGAAAAGAAAACTTTTATTTATTTATTTTCGTTTTTAATTTTAAAGGCAGGGTCTCACTCTGTTGCCCAGGCTGGTCTTGAACTCCTGGGCTCAAGCAATTCTCCCACCTTGGCCTCCCAAAGTGCTGAGGTTACAGGCTTGAGCCACGACCCTGGTCATCATGTCAACTTTTTTTTTGAGATGGAGTTTCGCTCTTGTTGCCCGGGCTGGAGTGCAATGGCAGGATCTCAGCTCACCGCAACCTCTGCCTCCCACGTTCAAGCGATTCTCCTGCCTCAGCCTCCCAAGTACCTGAAATTACAGGCATGCGCCATCACGCCCAGTTAATTTTGTATTTTTAGTAGAGATGGGGTTTCTCCATGTTGGTCAGGTTGGTCTCAAACTCCCGACATCAATTTAATTATCACACCTAGGAATATTAACAGCAATTCCAAAATCATATGTAATATGGACTCATATTACATGTTATAGTAATATAATAGAATAGTCATTTTCATCTTCCCTAAAATGTCTTTTCCAGGTAGCTTATTTGGCTGTGAAGGTGCCTATATTGCATTTGGAGCCTGCATTTCTTGTGGGTCCCCCTTCGTGATGGCCCTGCCTGGAGGTTTCTGGGTCCCTCCCCGACCTGACTACTTCACTGTCTGTCCTCTCTGCCCAGGAGCCCAGGATGTGCGAGTTCAAGTGCTTCCCGAGGTGCGTGGCCAGCTTGGGGGCACCGTGGAGCTGCCATGCCACCTGCTGCCACCTCTTCCTGGACTGTTCGTATCCCTGGTGACCTGGGAGCGCCCAGACGTACCTGAGAAACAACAGAATGTGGCCGCCTTCCACCCTAAGTTGGGTGCCAGCTTCCCCAGCCCAGAGCCCGGCAGCCAGCGGCTGTCCTTTGTCTCTGCCAAGCGGAGCACTGGGCAAGACACAGAGGCGGAGCTCCAGGACGCCACGCTGGCCCTCCAAGGGCTCACGGTGGAGGACGAGGGCAACTACACTTGCGAGTTTGCCACCTTCCCCAAGGGCCCCGTCCGGGGCTTGACTTCGCTCAGAGTCATAGGTGAGCAGGGTAAGGGCGGGAGGCAGGGAGGTGGGAGGGCCTCGGTGTTAGAGCGTCCCCTTGTTTCTCTCTCGGGTTCAGCTGTGAGGTTCACCTTCTCACCTGGGTTTCCATCGATCAGCAAATGTTCATTAGGCACCTACCGTGTGCCAGACGCTTTTCTGTGTGCCAAGGATGCATCAGGCAACCAGGCATTCTTGAAAAAAAACTTAAGGGTTGGCGGGGCGCGGTGGCTCGTCCCTGTAATCCTAGCACTTTGGGTGGCTGAGGCAAGCAGATCACCTGAGGTCAGGAGTTTGAGACCAGCCTGGCCAACATGGTGAAACCCCATCTCTACTAGAAATACAAAAATTAGCCAGATGTGGTGGCATGTGCCTATAATCCCAGCTACGTGGGAGGCTGAAGCAGGAGAATCGCTTGAACCTGGGAGGCAGAGGTTGCAGTGAGCCGAGATTGTGGCACTGCACTCCAGCCTGGGTGACAGAGCAAGACTCCATCATGGAAAAAAAAAAGGGAAGAAGGGAACACAGTGGCCTCGTTGAGATAGAATGTGCAGGAAGGGCGTCTTAGTCAACCCACGGTCACAGCAGAGGGGCACGGGAACAAAAAGCTGGGAGGTGGACCCGAGCTGGGCACGTTCCAGGAATGGAAAGGGGGCTGGTGAGGATAGGTAGGGGCTTGAGTGGCCCTCAGCGGGGCCAGATTACATGGGCTTCACAGGCAGAGGGGTGGAGGCCGGACTTCATCCTCCGTACCGTTAAGAGCCATGGGAGGTGTAAAGCCACAGGAGAGACCTGGTCAGATGTTTGAGGTCACAGCAAATGACTGGCAGCTGTGTGCGAAGCCACTGGAGGAGGGGACGGAGGTAGAAGGGAGCTGGGATTCCAGGTGAGAGGAAGCATTGCTGGGAATACAGATGAGGGAAGCGGGCGGCATATAGAGGTGTTTTTAGGAGACAGTAGGTGCTGGGCTTGCCCATGGATTGAAGGGGAAGCAGGATCAGAGAGGAGTCCCAGGCCCGGCGCAGTGGCTCGCACCTGTCATCCCAGCACTTTGGGAGGCCGAGGTAGGCAGATCGCTTTGAGGTCTGGAGTTTGAGACCAGTCGGGGCAACATGGAGAGGCCCCATCCCCACAAAAAATACAGAAACCAGTGTGCTGGCGCGCGCCTGTAATCCCAACTACTCGGGAGGCTGAGGCAGGAAAATCACTTGAACCAGGGAGGTGGAGGTTGCAGTGAGCTGAGATCACACCACTGCACTTCAGCCTGAGTGACAGATCGAGACTCTTTCTTAAAAAAAAAAAAAAAATTAGCCGGGAATGGTGGTACACACCTGTGTAGTAGTAATCCCAGCTACTTGGGAGGCTAAGGTGGGTGAATTGCTGAAACCAGGAGGGGGAGGTTGCAGTGAGCTGAAACTGTACCAGTGCACTCCAGCCTGGGTGACACAGCGAGACAGCATCTCAAATTTAAAAAAAAAGAGAGAGACAGAAAACTTCAAGAGCTACTATATAGGCACTGGGGTGGAAGCAAGGAACAAAACAGCCGCTGTCATCATGATGCCTGAGCCACTAAAGGAAGGTTGGCCAGAGTTGGCAGTCAGGCAAGTGCCCTCGAGGAAGTCAGGCTTGGAGTGGGGTCTGCAGAAGGAGGCCAGAACAGTCCAGGCACAACATCACCAACCAGCCCCCCAGAGTGGGTGGGAGCAGAGACCGAGGAGGGCGTGGGTGGGGAACTCCTAGAGCAGCCAGGGGAGGTGCCCATTGGGAAGTGGGGGCTTGGGCCCTGGATCACTATTCCAACAGCTTGGAGGGCAGCCAGGAGGACCTGGGAGGCTTGTTGGGTGCTCCACGGTGGTCGGTGGTCGGGGGAGAAGGCGGTGGGAAGGGAGAGCTGGGAAGAAAAGGAGAGTCAGACCAGGTCGAGAAGTTCAGAGGCGGAAACCTGGGTCCAGAAAGCAGCGAAAGATATCGGTCTGGGTGGGGGATACACATCAGTGAGCGTGAGCTGCTATTCTTCCTGGAGGTTTGTTTTTGCGATTTTTTTTTTTTCCATGTGTTTCAGGAGGATGAGGTGGAAAGGGAAAAAAAAAAAAAAAAGACCGGCTTTGAGAATCTTCTGCGTTTATCACTCTTCCGGTCATACAATCATCTAATGATGATTACAGGAAAAGGAACAGGGGGCCTTTCAGCTGGACCTTTGAACCACATTATTCGGCCTTGGCTTTTTTTTTTAAAGACAGAGTTTGGCTCTGTTGCTCAGGCTGGAGTGCAGTGGCCCGATCTCAGCTCAAGCAATTCTCCTGGGTTCAAGCAATTCTCCTCCTTCAGCCTCTGGAGTACCTGGGATTACAGGCGTGCGCCACCACACCTGGCCAATTTTTTTTTCTTTTGAGTCAGATTCTCACTCTGTCACCAGGCGCTAGGCAGGAGTGCAGTGGCACAATCTCGGCTCACTGCAACCTCCGCCTCCCAGGTTCAAGCAATTCTCCTGCCTCAGCCTCCCGAGTAGCTGGGACTACAGGCACACACTACCACACCCAGCTAATTTTTGTATTTTTTTTAGTAGAGACGGAGTTTTACCATGTTGGCCAGGATGGTCTCGATCTCTTGACCTTGTGATCCGCCCGCCTCGGCCTCCCAAAGTGCTGGGATTACAGGCTTGAGCCACCGTGCCCAGCCAATTTTTATGTTTTTAGTAGAGATGAGTTTTCACCGTGTTGGCCAGGCTGGTCTCAAACTCCTGGCCTCAAGTGATCCACCTGCCTCAGCCTCCTAAAGTGCTGGGATTGCAGGTGTGAGCCACTGCGCCAGACTGGCGTTTTTGTTTTAAATCTCAGCCTCCTCCAGGCTTTCGGACCCTGTCTCTGCATCTCTGGCAGGGCAAAGAGACAGTATACCACAGTGGCCAGACCAGGCACTTGTAACCTCAGAGCTTTGAGAGGCTGAGGTAGGAAGATGGCTTGTGCTCAGGAGTTTGAGATCAGCCTGGGCAACATAGCAAGAATTCATCTCTACAAAAAAATTTAAAAATTACCTGGGTGTGGGAGGCTGAGGCAGGAGAACCCAGGAGGCAGAGATTGCAGTGAGCCAAGATTGCGTCATTGCACTCCAGCCTGTCGACAGGGCGAGACTCCATCTCAAAAAAAAAAAAAAAAAAAAAAGCCGGGTGTGATGGTGCATGCCTGTGATCCTAGCTACTCTGGAGGCTAAGGCCAAGGCGGGAGGATCACTTGAGCCTAAGTGGTGGAGGCTGCAGCAAGCTATGATCACAACACTGCCCTGGAGATCAGGTGACAGAATGGGTCCTTGTCTCCAAAAAATAAATAAAATTGGCAACACTTGGATAGGACAGTGCAGGCCGGCACACTACCCTAACATTTACATATCAATGGATTTAAGTCACACCGCAATCTTAGGGGTGGGTACGTTTATTATCACTATTTTACAAAAGAAGAAACTGCTACAGAGTTGCAAAATCACTTTCCCCAAGCAGGGCTGCCGCTGATAAGCAGCAGAGATTGGAATCCCAGAGGTCAGGGCCTAACTGCTCTGCGCCTCTGCTGAGGTGTTTGTTGAATGACCTCAGGCAAGGAGTGACGCACTCCTCTCGTCCTTTCCCCAGCCACGCCCCAGAACCATGCCGAGGCCCAGGAGGTCACACTGAGCCTGGACCCTGCGCCAGTGGCTCGCTGCATCTCCAAAGAGGGCCGCCCACCTGCCCGGATCTCCTGGCTTTCCTCCCTGGACGGAGAAGACAAAGAGACCCAGGTGCCAGGGACCCTGGCTGGCACTGTCACCGTCACCAGCCGCTTCATCTTGGTGCCCTTGGGCCGAGCAGATGGCGTCACCATCACCTGCAAAGTGGAGCATGAGAGCTTGGAGGAGCCAGCCCTGATACCTGTGACCCTCTCTGTACGCTGTGAGTGGATCGGGGTGACCTCTCTCATCAATACTGTATACACTGGCTTCTTTAGAGCAGTCTCTACATGTCTCTCAGTGTTGTCTTCGTGGGTTCCCTGAAGCCAAATTCTGTACTACCTTCTTGCCATTGTCTACACTGGCTCCCAGGGGCAGATCTACATACTTCCCCTTCATTGTCTACACGGGCTTTACTGGGTTCCTGCCATGCCACTCGCGGTCCGTGGTAAGCTTGGATGGGTTTGCAGGAGCCAGTTGGATTCATTTCTTTACAATTCCGCATCCAGCAAAGTCTTCTCGGTAGCTTGAAATCAGCCTTGGGGAATATTTACACCAAAGACATTGGGAAACCCTAGAAATGGGGGCTGCTTTGATTCCCCAGAAAGTCGATTTACCAGCAAAAAGCTGCCCCTGACATTGTCTTTTCTGGTTCCCATGGACCCCGGCTGACACTGCCCCTCAGCTGTCCAGATCAATCCCGCTGGGCCAGGTCTACACGTCTACACTGCCCAACCTAACTACACGTCTGCACTGCACAACCTAACATCGTCTCCAGGCCTTCCCACGATTCTGCCTTGACTTCCCTGGGCACTGTCTATACTGAGTCTCCAGGAGTCTCTACATGGACCCTTGATATTTACATCAACCTCTCTGGGCCCTGTTGACCTTGACCCCTCCCACTGGGTTATTTGCTAGATCTTCCAGAAACTGCCTACACAGACGCCCCGTTATGTCACCCACAGAGGCCACCCTGGCCCTCTTCACACAGAATCCCTCAAATACCGGCTTAACCACCTCTTCCACCACTGTCCAAAATGACCACATACCCTATCTCACTGTTGCGAACACTGGCACCCCAGGTAGTGCCTCCACTTACACAGATTCCCTAAGCCAAGTCTACACCAGCTCCCTCAGGCAACATGCATCACTTGCACCCACATGAGCTCCCCTGAGCCTCATCTGTGCCAATTTCCTCCTGGGACCTGCACTGGTTGCCCAAACCCTGTTTGGACATTCTCCATCCATGTCAAAAACACACACAGGCCGGGCGCGGTGGCTCATGCCTGTAATCCCAGCACTTCGGAAGGCCGAGGCAGGCGGATTACGAGGTCAGAAGTTCGAGACCAGTCTGGACAACATAGTGAAACCCCATCTCTAGTAAAAATATGTAAAATTAGCCAGATGTGGTGGTGTGTGCCTATAATCCCAGCTATTCGGGAGGCTGAGGCAGGAGAATCGCATGAACCCCGGAGGCGGAGGTTACAGTGCGCCGAGATCGTGCCATTGCACTCCAGCCCGGGCGACAGTGCAAGACGGTGTCTCAAACAACAACAAAAAAAAAACTCCCACAAATCATTCACAGTGGTTTCCCTGAACATCAGCATACACAGCCTGGACAGATTCACCCCACAGGTTCCAACGGCTGTACCTCCTGCCACCCGCCCCGTTGCTTGTCCATCTGCTAACCTGCCTACCCGCTCTGGGATTCTGCTCCTTGCTGAGCCAATCCTCCCATTTCCCCAGACCCTCCTGAAGTGTCCATCTCTGGCTATGATGACAACTGGTACCTCGGCCGCACTGATGTCACCCTGAGCTGCGATGTCCGCAGCAACCCAGAGCCCACGGGCTATGACTGGAGCACGTGAGTCAAGTGGTCTTGAACCCTTGAGGTGGAGAGAGAGGGGTTGGGCCCTGGACTCCTGAGTCTGAGGGAGGAGGGGCTGGGCCTAAACTCCTAAGTCTTCCAGGATGGAGGGAGCTTGCATTTCGGTAATTTGGGGTCTCCAGGGGGAATTAGGCCCTTGGAGCTTGGCCCCTGGTGGGTGTATCTTCAGGGATGAGGCCTGTGCTCCCCTCTAACCTTGGAATTCCCCTTACCTGACCCCACACCCTTCAGGACCTCAGGCACCTTCCCGACCTCCGCAGTAGCCCAGGGCTCCCAGCTGGTCATCCACGCGGTGGACAGCCTGTTCAACACCACCTTCATCTGCACGGTCACCAATGCCGTGGGCACGGGCCGAGCTGAGCAGGTCATCTTTGTCCGAGGTGAGTGTGTCTTGGGGGCCGCGCGTGGAGACATGGGTCCATTCCCCGAGTTCCACCCTTCGGGGTTTGGGGGCTGCAGGTGGGGAGGCTGTGCGCCGGCCTGGGAGGCATGTGGACCCGCCTGGCTGAGGGGAGAGGAGGGTTGGCTTTCCCCTTGTGGCCTCAGGCTGGGGTCTGGATTTGGGGTGCCAGGGTAGGTGACGGCAGCAGAGATGGGGGGTTGACGACTTTGCTCAGGGTTCCTAGAAAATAGAGGCCTGGGAAGGGTCTAATTTCATGAAGAGATCCGGGGAAGCTGCCCCAGGCTCCAGCTTGTGAAAAAGACACACGCCCAGAGTCAGGCACGCAAACCTCAAAGACAGAAACCAGGAGCTCCCACCCCTAGAAACACAATCTGACCCCGAGGCTCGGAGCCAGAGAGAAGAAGCGCAAAGCCAGACCGTCAGCCAGTGACGGAACGTGGGTCAAACTCACAACTGCAGAGCCCACAGCTAGAGGGAGGCCAGGACTGTCACAGAGCCGTGCTCCCCGGGACAGAGACCCATGGGCCCCGGAGCCAGGGCCAGAAACCCCTCCTGTCAGCGCCACAGCTAGCAGCACCACAGCCATAGACACTCCCTGTGCTGGGAAGTTCTGTTGCAGAGATGCATCGGAATCCAGACATGCGCCGAGACGGTAGCCCTGCAAACCCATTGTCACCAAGATACACACCCAGGAGGACAGTGGCGCCAGCCAAGACAGACTGAACGAAGCCAGATGACACCTGGAAAGAGACTTTTTTTTTTCTTCTTCTTTTTTCTTTTCCAAGTAGCTGGGATTGAACTTTTTTCTTTTTTTTGAGACGGTGTCTTGCTCTGTCACCCAGGCTGGAGTGCAGGGGTGTGATCTCGGCTCACCGCAACCTCCACCTCCCAGGTTCAAGCAATTCTCCTGTCTCAGCCTCCAGAGTAACAGGGACTACAGGTGTCCACCACCACAGCTGGCTAATTTTTGTATTTTTAGTAGAGATGGGGTTTCACCATATTGGTCAGGCTGGTCTCAAACTCCTGACCTCAGGTGATCCACCTGCCTCAGCCTCCTGAAGTGCTGGGATTACAGGTGTGCACCATGAACCTGACTGGAAAGAGGCATTCTTAGAAATACCCAGGACGACGGTTTATGTAGCACACCTGTGCAGACATGCAATGTACATGCCCCCCAGAAACGTGACTGAAGGCATAGGGACAAACTCCCAGACAGGGGCTGTCCCTGTCATGCAGAGAGCCTAGCCTCGGAGGGAGAAACAGACCCCCTTCCTGAGTCATAATGTTAGAATGCACACAGGCTTGCAGGGACACCCAAGGGAAAACAGACCTCTCCTCAGGAATCCAGATAAAGCCAGGGAGACAGGACACCCCTGTGGGAAACGCTGTCGCAGACCACAAACCCAGAGAGACAGCTGTCCCGCTCCGGGGTCCCCTGACTCGCTGGGACGCGCACAGGCCCCTGGAGGGAGGCATCACACAGACATGCTGGGGGCAAAAGTAACCCTGGACAGCAACGGCTGCACACGGAGGAATGCCACCCCTCACACAGATACTCGGGCGGAAACTCAAAGCCATTCAGGGAGGAGCTTGTCCCTGGAACTCTCCCGAAACTCCCTGAAACTCTCCAGAAACTCCGTTAGGGACATTCTCATTCAACAAATATGTGCTTCCTGTTTGCCAGGCACTCTTGCTGAGGTTGGGGATACAATGGTGAGTGAGCCACAGTCCCTGCCCTCAGCAGCACACCCAGGGGAGGGTCAGCTCCACCCACCCAGACAGACACCAAACTGGAATTACACCCATAACCTCTACCCCAGATACACCTGAGCTGATCCCCTGCCCACGCACCCAGCAGGTGGCTCCAAGGTTGGGGCCTGCAGAACACAGACGCAGTAGAGAAAGACTTAGTGCTGCGGAAAGACACCCCCAGCTCCCCCCGACGGTGGCCACAGAGCCACCCACAGCCAGCAACATCAGTACTAAGACCTACAGATAATGCCTGCGGAAACACGCATGCTCCAAGAACCCTAGAAACCCCGTTGCAGGCAGTGAGTGCCCTGACAGCCACAGCCAGAGGAGACACACTCAAGGCTCCTGGGGTCGCTCTCAGAGGGTCTCTGAGCCACGAACCCACATCCAGGCACACACAGACTCGTTACAGACACAGTGTGGAGTCCACAGCAGCACGAACCTAGGTGCACGCGCCACACCACGGGACACATCTATCTTTACAGACTCAACTCTTTTTTTTAAATAGAGACAGGTCTTGCTATGTTGGCCAGGCTGGTCTTGAACTCCTGGCCTCAAAGCAGTCCTCCTGCCTTGGCCTCCCAAAGTGCTGGGATTACAGGCACGAGCTGCCACGCCCAGCCTGACTCAGAACTTTGAACCCCAGACACATGAACACTCAGCCTCGAGTTCCAAAGTACCAGTGCCACCTCCAGTAACAGAGACAAGCCTCCCGAGATAGGCTCAGCCTAGTCCAGTTAGGAACCAGCACTCCCAATAAGGAGAAAAATCTGTTTCCCTCCTCACCCCAGTGTATAGAGATGTATATACCACCCTAACCCCCGCACCCCGCCAAAAAGATTTTATCCGCCTGTTTTTTGTTTTGTTTTGTTTTGTTTTTTAATGCTATTTGCGAGTCACTAAGCTGATCTGACAGCCCGCTGGGTCATGACCCTCTGTTTGAAAGCAGCAGAAATGGATGTCCTTCCTGGGTCTCAGCCCGTCCTATGTGTAGAGGTGTGGAGGTGGGGTCAGGTGGAGGTGAGCCCTCCACCCACATCTGTCCCAGTTAGGCGTTGCATGCGGGGGTGGGTAGGTTCTGGTTACAATGATTTCTGTCCCTGGCATGGGGCCCAGGAGCCCCATCCGTCCCTGCTCACACTTCCCTCCTCAGCACTCCGCCTACCTCCCATGCCCCCATCTGCACCTGCTCAGCTCACGTGAGAGCACTAAGGAGATCCCGCTGTCCCAGTCTGTGAGAATCCCCCCCCCTTTTTAATTTTTTTTGAGATGGAGTGTTGCTCTGTCGCCAGACTGGAATGTAGTGGTGCGATCCTGGCTCACTGAAACCTCTGCCTCCCAGGTTCAAGCGATTCCCTTGCCGCAGCCTCCCCAGGAGCTGGGATAACAGGCGCGTGCCACCACGTCCGGCTAACTTTTGTATTTTAGTAGAGACAGGGTTTCACCATGTTGGCCAGGATGGTCTCGATCTGCTGACCTTGTGATTTGCCTGCCTCGGCCTCCCAAAGTGCTGGGATTACAGGTGTGAGCCACAGTGCCCAGCCAAGAACCCCATTTTAGATGCTGGCGATGAGTGGCCAGGGAGGAGGCGGCCGTGGCACTTGGAATGAGTGCTCCCAGTCACTCGAGAGGGCAGAATTATCAGGATTCTGTGGCCCTCTGCAAAGAGCTTTGGGATCAGACAGCCTTCCACTGAAACCCAGCTGTCCTCCACCGAGGGGGTGTGCCCCTGAGCTCGAAGCTGTGCGAGGACCCTACAGCACACTCAGGGAGGGCTGCAAACCCAGGTGCCTCTGGTGACCTGGCCAGTGACCGAGTGGCCAGTTCCATTGCGTCCGAATTGCCAGCTTCCACTGAGCTACAGCAATCGCCAGAGATGGGAGTTTGGAGAGGGGAATTTGGCGTTCTCAGATCTGATTTTCCCCCCATAAGAGAAACCTGGATTTTTAGGTGAAATCACCTGGTTTTTGAAAGGTTCGCTAGCTATTTAAATTTTGCAAAACACAGACACCTGGGGACCACTGGGGCCTCCCTTCCTTTTACAAAGTGCTCAGGCTGTGGTGAAGGGTGAGGGGCTTCCCTTCCCTCCACTCCTCCTCCTCCTCCTCCTCCATTCTTCTGCCTAGACACCCCCTAATTCTGGTCACTCCCCCCATCCTGCGTCTTCCCTGCCTCCTCACTCTCCAGAGCTGTCCTGGTGACCTTGTGTCTCCCTTTCTCTCTCTCACCCCTCCTCTCTCTCCTCAGAAACCCCCAGGGCCTCGCCCCGAGACATGGGCCAGCTGGTGTGGGGGGCCGTGGGGGGGACACTGCTGGTGCTGCTGCTTCTGGCTGGGGGGTCCTTGGCCTTCATCCTGCTGAGGGGGAGGAGGAGGAGGAGGAAGAGCCCCGAAGGAGGAGGAGGAGCAGGAGCAGGAGGTGGAGGAGCCAGCGGCGACGGGAGCTTCTTCGATGTGAAAACTCAGGTGTTGGGGAATGGGGACCCCGTCTTCTGGACGCCAGTAGTCCCTGGTCCCATGGAACCAGATGGCAAGGAGGAGGAGGAGGAAGAGGAGGAAGGGAAGGCAGAGAAAGGCCTCATGTTGCCACCACCCCCAGCCCTTGAGGATGACATGGAGTCCCAGCTGGATGGTTCCCTCATCTCACGGCGCGCAGTTTATGTGTGACCTGGACACAGACAGAGAGCCGGGCTCTGCCCTAACTGGGCCACGCCAGCCTACGGTTCCAGACTGGTTGGACTTGTTCGTCTGGAGGACACTGGAGTGGAACGCTGCCTCCCACTTCCCTGGGACTTGGAGGGAGCTGCAACAGCACACTGGACGCCTCCCGTCTCTAGGGCTGCATGGGGAGCCCTGGGAGCTCAGCTGTGGGGACCCAGAGAGGACCCCGCCCCCAGAGACTTGGTTTGGGCTCCAGCCTGCCCCTGGCCCCGTGACACTCAGGAGTTAATAAATGCCTTGGAGGAAAACATCGGGGGTGTCTTGTAATACATCAGACCCCTCCTTGGGTCATGGGGAAAGAGGGGTTGGGACTGGGACTCCTCGGTCCCAGGGGCTGGGAGGAGCCCAACCAGGTCCCTGGGGAATTGGAGCCTGGCAGGGGTGAGACGTGGGAAGGCTGCGGGCCCGCACTCCTTGAATGCTGGAAAGACGCATTGGATGGCTGAGAATCACGAGGCTTATGGAACTAGGATTCAGGTCCTGAACTGTGGGCTCAGAGGCGGGGGCATGTGGACTTCTAGGTCCCAAGACAGAGGCTGCCTTTCTGGATCCTGTGGCCAGACGGGTCGGAGGCCCGAGTTCTCTGAACTCCTGGGCCTTCAGGTGGAGGTGGGGGTGGGGGCAGCCAGGTTCCCTGCGTCCTGGGAGAATGGGTGGGGGTGCTGTGAGCCAGCGGTGCCTCAGCCTCAGACCTCACCTCCACCGTGCTGCTGAGGGTCTCTGGATGGGAGGGCTGCTCCCCACTCCCATTCTCAGGGGCCCGAAGGGCATGGGGTAGGCGGGGTGCTGGGGAAGTCCCACCTTTGTCTGCCCCTACAGTGGCTTCTCTGGCTGCCCCTCCACCCTTGCCCCCAGTGATCACCCAAGGGACTTTTCAGTGACTCCCTGGGAGTGGCAGCAGCCTCCTTCAGCCCCTCTCAACCGGAAAAGCAAAGATGGAGGGGGTCCTTGACTTCCCAGGCTTAGTAAGGAGCAGGTTTTTACCCTGGTCACCACTGCCCTCCCGAGCCTCCCTGCCTCCTCTGTAACACAGGGCCGGTGTTCACATCGGCCTCACGAGGCCGTCGCAGGACCCAGTCAGGACGCGCCCATGATGTCCTCACGCAGCCTCGTCGACCTCTGCAGACCCCACCGAGCCCTGTGCCAGGCAGTGCGGGGGCCGCCTCGGTGACCTGCACAGACCCAGTCGTGCCCTCCCGTGCACCCGGCCGTAATGACCACAGGAAAAGCAGCTGTATGTTTAGGATGAAGATGTGTGTGCGGAGCAAGGGGCAGTCTCTCCATCACTCCCCCACCCTCTGAAGGCCTCCAGAGGATGCCAGGCTGTGGAACAGGAGCAGTGGAGAGCCAGCAGTCCAGCGTCATCTGGAAGCCTCCTCCCCATCTGGAGAGTGAGGCTGATGCTTGAGTGACCCCGTGGGCTTTTCCTTACTTGTCACTCACTCGGTTCTTTATTGTCTGTACTCGCCCACCCACCCCACCCGGGCAACAGCAGGGCAGGGGCGGGGAATTGTGACCGCCTGGGACACGGTGGGTCCTTCAGTGCCATGCTGGGTCCTTCTAACACACCCACCGAACACCTACTGTGTGCCAGACCTCAGGTGTGCGGTCCAGTGTGGAAATTGGCAAGTAAACAGGTAACCACTTCAAAAACTCTTCATTAGGAGACTTGGAAATGGGAGGTGCTAGGAAGAGAGGCCAAGGAGCACATGGGCTTCTCCACCCCTTTTTCTGTCTTGTGTGTTTGTTTGTTTTTTTTTTTTCAGACAGAGTTGTGCTCTGTCTCTTGGCCCAGGCTGGAGTACAATGGTGTGATCTCGGCTCACTGCAACCTCCGCCTCCCGGGTTCAAGTGATTCTCCTACCTCAGCCTCCCAAGTAGCTGGGATTATAGCCACACACCACCATGCCTGGCTAATTTTTGTATTTTTAGTAGAGATGGGGTTTCACCTTGTTGGCCAGGATGGTCTCCATCTCCTGACCTCGTGATCCACCTGTCTCGGCCTCCCAAAGTGCTGGGATTACAGGATTACAGGTGTGAGCCGCCATGCATGGGTTTTTTTTTTTCTTTTGTAGAATGGGAATGGTCTCTCTGTGTTACCCAGACTGGTCTCAAACTCCCAGGCTCAAGCGATCCTCCCACTTCAGCCTCCAAAAGTGCTGGGATGAGAGGTGTGAGCCACTGTGCCTGGCCCCAGCTAATTTTTCAATTTCTTCTAGAGATGAGGTCTCGTGCTCATTGCCCTGGCTGGTTTTAAGCAATCCTCCTCCCTCAGCCTCCCAAAGCACTGGGATTACAGGTGGTAGTCACTGCCCTGGGCCCTAACCCTTTCCTGATAAGTGGGAGGAGATTCCAGTCCCCAGAGGACTTTTTTTTTTTTTTTTTTTTTAAGACG
>CAUYLG010066901.1:0-41481 GCA_963573385.1 Cacajao melanocephalus
AGTAGAACAAGAATCCTGTTCTCTCTCCCTCTTTTTCTTCCTCTTTCTTTCTCTCATACATTCTTTTTCTTTCTTTCTTTCACTCTCACTTTCTTTCCTCTCTTTTTCTTTCTTTCAAAAAAAAATAAATAAATAAATAAATAAAAATAAAAGGACAGGCCATAGACAAGGAGAAGATATGTGCAAAACATATATCTGATAAATAGTTTTTATTCAGAATATATGAAGAACTTGTAGCTCAATAAGAAGACAAAGAACCTGATTTAGAAAAGGTTAAAGGTAAATTGACATTTCACCAAAGAAGATATATATTCACACAAAACAATGTATATCATCATCATTAGGAAAATGCAAAATACAATTACAATGAGATACCACCACACACACTAGATTGGATAAAATCAGAAAGACTGTTAACACCCAGTGTTGGCAAAGATAAGGATAAACTGCAACCCTCTTGCATTGCTGATGAGAACATAAAATAGTATAACCATTTTGGAAACAGCTTAGCAGCCTTGTAAAAAGTTAAATATACACTTGTCATATGGCCCACAAAGTATGAAAATAAATGTTTACTTATATGCAAATATTTATAGCATCTTTATTCATAATAGCCAAAGAATAGAAGAAACAAAAATGTACTTCAAACTGCTCAATGGATAGACAAATGGTAGCACATCCATACATTGAAATAATACTCAGAAATAAAAAGGAGAGAACTCCTGACTTATGCAACAGTATTGGTGAATCTCAAAAGCTAAACAAAAGAAGTCAGACACAAAAGACTATATATATTATATAATTTCATTTTTTCGAACTTGTAGAAAAAGGTAAATTACAGAGACATAAAGCAAATGAGTGGTTAACAGGGCAAAGGGATGAGAGTGAGGATTGAAAAATGGCAGAAAGAAACTTTTAGGGAGGGTGACAGAAATGTTCTAAAACTGGATTGCAGTGATGATTGCATTTCTGCATAAAGAGTAAAACTCACCAAACTGTGCATTTAAAATGAAAGAATTATAGAGCTGTAAATTCTCCCTGAATAAAGCTGTTAAAACATTAATAAAACATGAAAGCCAAGGAAATCTCTATTTTAGTCTTATGAAAGGAATAAATGTTATATAGAAATTCAAAGGGCATAAAATAATTTTAGAAAATGAGGAAGTTTAAGTGACAATGTGCCAAACAACAAACTACAGAATGAATCAATAGTTGTCTATTTTTTAATTCCATCCTCTAACTGGCTCATTTTTTTTTAAACTATAAGAGACCTTGCTGAACTAGTCAAGATAATGCAGTATTTATTAATCATTCCTGAACTGAAAACCAATTAAACAGATTCTAATAGTATCTGGAAGGAAATTTTTAGATGACACGGCAAAGACTGAGCAGAAACAGTCACCTTAATAAAATACATGTTAAGAATCACCTATTACAGCTCTGAGTCATGTATTTAATTACAACATCAATCACAGTATAAAGCATAAAATTTAAAGCCATTTTAACAAAAAATGGCTGAAGTCAACTGTGATCATTCAACATGGTGCAAATAATAGAGTACAAGTGCCACCTTTGATAAATAAAGATAGTTCATTTAAAAATCTGTGAATGTGAACAAAATTTCCACAACTGGATTTTGAAATCTCTCATTTATATTTATATTCCCATATCCCTATCAAAAGACCTAGTATATAATTCATTTCTCTATAATTAATGTTTTAATTTTCTTTCTTCTCCATTAGTTAACTTCTTGAGAACATCTTATCAATATTTATTTGACTTGTATGTATCATAGTAAAAATATTTATCAAATCATTAGATGAATAAATAAATAAGAAAAAGAAAAAAATGCTAGTGCAAATTCTTGACAGTCCCAAATCGTTCATCTGCCCTCAGTACATATCTACTGATGAAAACTCAAACAAACTAGGAGACTGCTGCATCTATTTATCAACCTGACCCAGATTTTGCAGGATTCTGTTGAATGAAAACACAGCATATGTGGACCCAGAAACTCAGGGAAACCAGCTTGTTAGGAGACAAAAGTCTCCAGAAGTGTCTCAAGTTTCTACAGGTCTTGCAGAAAGGCACTGCTGCCCGTAAGCTGCACACTATCTTCTCAAGTATGTTTGAATAGTGAATAGCCTGGGAAAGTAAGTAGAAATCCCCCCGCCCCCCACCCCACACTGGAAAGTAAGTAGAAATCCCCCCGCCCCCCACCCCACACTGGAAAGTAAGTAGAAATCCCCTTTCTCTCTCTCTCTCTCTCTCTCTCACTCGCTCTCTCTTTCTCTCTCTCCTCTCTCTCCCTCTCTCTCCTTGCTTACTGCCCATAAGAGCTGAGGTAGGTAATACCTAGCGTTTGTTGTGTCACTCTGTGGGGTCAGGAGCTTGAAAAATTAGAGCAAATGCTGAGATTCAGACTGTTAGTTTGCTGTGAGTAATAAAGTCTTTTGTCCCTGACACAGGAGTCGCCTATATTCTGCCAGCATCTGTAAAACTTTAGCAGGTTAATTTCTTAGGTTGCAATTAGGGTAAAATCACAGACCCTTCACAGTTCTTGACACAATTTCACTTTCAACTTTCTTTACTTGGTTGTCAACTCTATTTCATGAGCAGGAAAGCCTAAATTTATTTTGGAAATAGAATTGTGCAATAGTATTTAATTTGGTCAATTTAGCAAAAACAAGACCTAGTAAATTCATGCTCAATCATTTTTATTTGACATATTACTTTGATATTACTTCCCAAAATAAAAGTTTTACTTAGAAAATATTAGTTAATAAAGATGTATACAGTTAATACAAAACATTAAAGATTAAAATGCACAAGGAATATAGTAAAATTATCCATTGACTTCAAATTGTTCAGTCCTTTTTAGAATACTAGATTAATTTCTTAATGTATAATTTGAATATCAAGCCCATATATTTTTCTAAAGACTAAGAATATATTCTATCCTAAAATCTAAGAAAAACCTAATGTTCATTAAATTAACATTTATCCTCATCATAGTACAAATGTAAAAGCATGTCAAAAATAACATAATAAAATCACTACAATGTGTCTTTTTCCAGTTTAAATAAATACTATTTTGATAAATTAAAAGTCTTATGGGACAGTCTTTAGAAGAGGTGCCAGTGCAGGTACAGCCTTCTCATTTAAGGATTGCTGGTTGAGAAACTTCACTGTGACAAGTACTTAACAAAGCTGTCATTATTAAATCTGGTTTCTGGGTTGAATCAATAGCCATTGATAAAATGCCTTCAAAAGAACATGTATCATATTGTGCAATTTTGCAAGTGCTACTTTTGATAATGTAACAGTGTCCTTAACCTTTTTGGAGGAAAAACCAAGTGCATTATTGTCCTTATAATGACAGCACTGACAATTATTAAACTGTATTTCTAGAAGAGCAAACTAATTTTTTTTTCCATTGATACCTCAGAATCAACACAATTACTTTGCTTTGGAGAAATGAAAGATGACTTTAGAATACCATAGAGTGGATATAGTTCATCTCTGATAAGGCCTTTTTCTTTTAGGACATAATACTAAGGGCACTGGTTTGGAGCATTTTTAAGAATTCTCTTGGGAAATTACACAAACACACACACAAACACACACACAGAGAGAGAGAGAGAAAGAGAGAGAGAGAGAAAGGTGTTCTTTTAAAGAGCTAGATGTATACTGGTTAACTATACTAATAATTAAAGACACAAATTGTGTGAGCAAATACAGCCACAGCTGAAAACTATTAAGCTTCATATTAAAACTATTTGTGGTTGGAAGGCCAAGGTGGGCAGATCATGAGGTCAGGAGATGGAGACCATCCTGGCTAACATGGTGAAACCCTATCTCTACTAAAAATACAAAAAAAAAAAAACAAAAAAAATTAGCTGGGCATGCCTGTAGTCCCAGCTACTCTGGAGGCTGAGGCGGGAGAATCGCTTGAACCTGGGAGGCAGAGGTTGCAGTGAGTTGAGATCACACCACTGTACTCCAGCCTGGATGACATAGTGAGACTCCACCTCAAAAAAAAAAATATATATATATATATACATATATATGCACATACATATGTGGAACCGACACCTTTCTATGTTTTTCAATAAACAGATAGATGCCATGGAATAAAACAAAAGAGTAAAGATAATTCTGAAATTGTATATATCACATTCTCTGTGTATGGTATATATATGTCTTACATAAAACTTTATAGTACACATTACATATATTATTTTTTTTGCTTCTTATCTATAAATTTATATGTTAATGCAGTGATGCAAAAACAAAATATAACATTTGCTAATTAGTTTAACATTTTGTATGAGTTTTGTCCTGAAAATCGTTTTTGATAACAAAACATATCCAAAAAAGCTTCAGCTTTCCCAATCCATCAGTCATTTGTGTATAAACAAATAAATCTCTGCATGCATATGCATCATTGTAAAGTTTAACATAAAAATCAATTGGGAGAAGGAGGCTAGAAGAATGTGAGCCTGAGTTTTATGACAGAAAATTCAAGATAAATTATGCAGAAGACCCCCCACATCATGTTTTTGTTTTACCTTCTCATGTTATTTTTGATGCTAATTACATTTGGCCTAAATGTACAGATTCTTAATTAGAGTCTTACTATTTTAGGTAGTTTACTAGATTTTTTCCTTTACCCCATTTCCCAGATTTATGAAAATGAAAAATGCAACTGAGTTTAATACTAAGGTGCTGTAAAAGCAATTGGCATATCAACTATAAATAACAAAGTTTTCCTCAGCATTTAATTGGATAATTAGCTAGATTGAATGTATTCAAATAATATAAATTCCTGCCTTTGGCTTAGAAGTTTTCAAGCAGTCCTAGCTAGGTGAGAAAGAGTGAAGAGGTTCACTAGATATAAGCATGGCATTATTTTTTAGAAAGGCAATATAGTGCAATGATTACATATTTGGCATGAGGCTTTGGCATCAAACAGATATAAGTGAATCTAAATTCCAGCTCTGCCACTCATCATCTGTGTCAGTAGGAAGTTACTCAACTTCTCTAAGATTCAGGGGAAAAAATAAACTATTTAAAATCAATACTGCCTCTAGGCCATTCTGCCATTAGGAAGTTGTCAGACTGGGAGTGGGAGGCATCATTAATATTAAGGGAGAAATACATTTCTAAACAGCTTCATTCAACGTACCGTGGCTAAGAGAGAATGGGAAAAGAGAAGGCTGACCTTTCATAATTTTGGTCAGTTCTTTTCTGATGCGCCTAAGGTGATACTCAGAGTAGATGACTGTGTCTTCAACAAGAACATAAACACATGTTTTGATATGCAAATGATAGCCCAGATCCTAACTAGGGTTAGAAATATGAATTGTGCTGCCTGATCTCAGGACGTTAGATTTCTTAAGAAAGCCCCAATGAACAGTATCCCAAAGAGATTTAAAGTGATTTAAGGGACAAAGCAGCAAGTTGGGAAGAGCAAATTTTAAAGTATCTAGAAAATAAGATGATCCAAGAGGAATTTAGCATAATCAGATACCATGTAGAGACAGAGATATCTCAAAGTTAATTTTAAGTTGATATCCTAATTTTCTGCTGTATAAATATCCTCTAAAACCAAGGTAAATCCCCTGTGTGTAAGTACTTGGTAAACTTGCACCTGTTGCTGTTGCCTCCAGCTGTCCCTGGAGGACAGTTTTGAGTAAGCCTAGACAATTGACCTGTGCCCCTCTGCAAGCTTGCACCCCCTCCCTAGGCATTCCACCCCAGAGTCTTCTCAAATGCCACAATAGCTTGTTCATCCCAATGTAATCCAGACCAGACTGCAGGTGAGTGTGCACAGCCACTTCAACCTTCAGCCAATGAGGGCAGAAGATGGCAAATACATGCTCAGACTCCTGTCTTGAAAAAGGACCACTCTGGCAGGCATTCTGCATGCTGCCTGGGAAGCTCTTGAGGGGCAGAGCCCTCACTGCTCACAACAGAGGCATCAATAGCACATCTCATGGGGCCTGTCGTTTCTTCTGACTCACTGTGCTCACACCTCATCCTTGCTTCTTGGAAACACCTCTTCCAAGGCTTTGTCTCTCCATGACTTTGCTTTCAAAAGACTCCAGATCAAGATGCTTTATGGAAACTGTTTCATGGGGCAAACAAACGGAAAGAGGCTATCTCTACCTGAGTCAGTACAGAGCTGAGAGGGCCAGCAGGCTGTGGAAGAAAGAGGCTGAGCAGAAACATAGACTCCATGCTGGGATCCTGAGGAGCATGAAAATTCTTGGGTGAAGTAGGACAAGAAGCTTATGTCCATCTTTTTTTGCTTGAGTCAATTTTATTTATGTCTCAAATGACAGTGCAATTTTGGTTAACAGATACTTAAATAGTAGGTGCACAACACATGGAAAAAGTAACTTAATAAAGCTGATTAGAATGGTATGAATTTTATATTCTGAACCAGTTTATTACAGTCAAGATCTTCAGTTTCATTTTGGTTTGATGAATCTGCAATCTTCAGTTTCCGTTGATATTGGGCATAACTTTTAATGAGGTATCTGACAATTGGCAAGTGGCACATTTTAAATCTCAAAGACATTGTATGAGGTGGTAAGAAACTATTTTTGAAAACCTATTTCCTAAAACTCACATTCACATACTATACTTCAGTCAAATTATTACCTATACATACCTTGCCTTTTACCATTCTCTTGAAACAGTCTTCATTTTCATCTGCCATTTCCCCAACACCTATACATCTTTCTAGCCCTGTCTGGAGCAGTACATGGCTCATGAAATCTTCTTATACCAGATTGTATCTATAAGTTTCATGGTAGTCACTCTCTATTATTTCTTGATATATTTGTTAATATTTTTCACTTTCTCCCATGTCACAGGATGCCATTTATGCTTCATTTATCTTTTATTTACATATTTTGGGGTTTCTGTATGCAGTCCAATATTAGACTTGATCAACTTCTTAGTCCTGTTTAACATGCTGAACATACTTTTAATACAAAGGATGTTGCTATCAGGTTTCTCATTAACCTCCACATTTTTGTGTCCCATTCCGCAATCCATTCTTTCAAACATTACCAATGACAATACATTCTATTCTGAAACTGAATTCTGACACTTGTTCCTTAAACAAGTATCTACCTGCCATCAGCATTTCACTCTCACTCAAGTTTTTCTATCTCTTCTTATTCACAGGGGTGTTATGTGCACTAGTTTCCCAGGACATCTTCAGTTTAAGCCTGTTGTACTGATTACTTACAGTGCTTGCTTCTACTCTCAAAAGTTTCCAGGTTTGGAGAATAAACTATATAGTCACTTTATTTACACAGCTTGCAAGGAATTTCTGCTTTCCCTTCTCAACTGTGCTTAACCTATTCCCACACTGCATTACATATTTTACACCCACTATTTCAGAATATTCAATATTTTTTTCAAGTGAAGGAAATTGTCATGTAAAATGATGTAACATAGTCAGTTTGCTCTGGGCATGGAGAAAGACTTTTCTGTGACCAACATGATAAATATCTGAGCAGTAATAACTTTGAAAAGCAGACACAAACCAGAATGGGTGGGGAGAGAGATTGCATTTGGCATGGCTTCAAAAACATCATTTCAGAAAGAAAAATCCAATTCAGTTTTCAGAATGACTGGTTAAACCAATCCATGACAGGTCTATATAATCAATATCTACTGCTTCTTACCTTGGCAGCATTCCTGGAGAGATCATTTTCCTAAATTGTCCTCTTCTCAGCCACTTTCCATTGTGTTTTATGTAAATTATTTTGGCTTGTCTACTGTTTTTTTTTTTCCTTCCACTGCAATAGAGAATTTAAGCAATGTATTGCATTGCATATAAAATAATAGGTATTTTTTAATCCCTATATGCATTTTATTTCTTTGCGTAGTCAATTTTAATATTACTCTAAACCTTCAGAGATGGGTCAAAGTATTTTCCCATCTTCAAATTGTCTTGTAGATAATTCTAACCCAAGGCTAAAAAACAAATACTTCTATCTCTGTTATCAACCCCACTTTTACAAATTGTCATGCACCCTCCTCCCTTACAATATGCAAACACAGCTCTAGATGTTTCCCTTGAAGAAATCAGTGTTTTCCTAGCCCGCAAAGTATTCAGCAGCAGATATAGCCATTGGTTAGAAAACTGTTGATCTCCAAAATACACATTTGACCAGGGCCCTCTGTCAACGGATAAGCACACAGTTAATTTGGTACTTAAGAGAAGTGGATCAGGAACCACCTTCACTTCTCCATTTAAATAACCCCTCATACCTCTCAATAGCTTCCCATTGCTATGAGAGCAAAATCTAAACATAGAACTATGACTGGCAAGTCCCTGCATGGCCTGGCTGCAGCCCACCTCTCCAGCCCTGTCTCATCCATTCTCCCCATCATCCACCATGTTTCAGCTACACAGGTCTCAAGTAAAGCATGATACTGGATGAGATCTCTAATTTATGAGAAACTGATTTGACCATTCAATCATGCATGTTAGCTTGGATGTGTATTAGAATCTCATGGGGAGTTAAAAAAATATGAATGCCCAAGAATACTCTAATATGGGTGAGAGGGGAAAAGAGATGCTGAAGTTTCTTTTCCTCTTATTTTAGTCTTGGGCTGTGAAAGTGAAAATATAACCAAAAAGCTTCAGGAGATACCCAATTGTAAAGGAGTTGAATAGTGGTCCCCCAAAAGATATTCCTAATGGCTGCAAACTGTTGACTTAGTCATCTAGTGATGACATAACAAAATGCCATTCACGGGATGGCTTAAGCAAAAGAAATTTATTTTTTCATAGTTTGGGAGGCTGGGAAGTCCAAAAGCATGCGCCAGCAGATTTAGTTCCTGGAGAGGACACTCTTCCTGACTTGCAGACAGCTGCCTTCGAGACGTGTCCTCACATGGCAGAGAGAGAGAGAAAGGGAGAGCAAGCTCTGGTATCTCTTCTTACAAGGGCACTAATTCTACAATGAAGGGCCCACCCCCATAATCTCATCTAAACCTAAGTACTTCCCAAAGACCCCATATCCAAACACCATCACATTGGGGTTTAGGGTTTCAACATATGAATTTGAAGGAAAAGAAAAATTCAACCTATAGCCACAGTGAATATCACTTAATTTGCAAAAAGGGTCTTTGCAGATGTTAAATCAAAGATCTTCAGAAAAGATTTTCCTGGATAATCTGAGTGGGCCCTAACTCCAATGACAAGTGTCCTTATAAAAGAAAGCCAGATGGAGACTAAACACACAGAAGAGACGGCTTGTAAACATAGGAGAGACTGGAATTATGCAGCCCCAGTAGCTCACAGAAGCTGGAAGAAGTAAGGAAGAAGTCTCCCTTAGAGCTGTCAGAGGCAATGCAGCCCTGCCAACACCTTGATTTTAGACTTCTTCTGTCCAAAACTGAGAGACAATAAATTTCCGTTGTCTTAAGCCAAAAAAAAAAAAAAATACTAATCCCCATGTTCTATCCTGAACCAATTACACTGGTATCTTCTGGAAGTGAATCTCTGGCACTGCTATTATTTAAAGCTCCTGAGATAGTAACTCTGCCACATAATCAAGTTTGAGAAGAGCTAAACGAAATAGCTATCCCTTCTGGAGATATTTTCATTTTAATTAGGGTTTTTTCCTTCTAAACAAAAATAATCTTGACTTTCTATGTAAATGTCATCCAATATCAGATGTTTTATACCAGAGAATACATTGAAACTTAGGTATAGTGGCAATATATGTTAGAGACTTATGGATCCTTTAAAATCTGTTGTCATTTCTATTATGACTGGGAAGATTTTTTTTTTACTTGAAAGATAGACTGAAGTCACTATGGAAAAATACAACATTTCTGCTTCTTTATTTTGCACTATAAGTAATAATTTAAAGTTATCCTGTACAGTAACATCAAAAAGCTGGGTGTTTTCTTTTTTTAATGTTATAATTTTCTAAAATTGGTTCCTATTTTCATACTGATTAATAGTGAATAAATCTAGCTATAGAGAGTGAAATAAAGAAGCAAAATAATCATAATCTAACAGAGAAATAGACAGTTTATCTAACCCCAATCTTTTCTTTATAACCCCATCAGAAGGAAGTGAGGAAGATCACTTCTTCATCTCTATTTCTTAAGAAAATAATTAGTCAT
Organism: Cacajao melanocephalus; assembly: GCA_963573385.1. NCBI lineage: Eukaryota > Metazoa > Chordata > Mammalia > Primates > Pitheciidae > Cacajao > Cacajao melanocephalus. The sequence continues at coordinate 10,168 of CAUYLG010066901.1, forward strand.
ATATATTGTTAAGTTGGCTTTGTCCCCAAAAAATAAATGGGAGATGAACTGCACTGAGCAAAGGTACATCACTACACTCAGAGAGCCATTTGCTTGCAAGAGGAAATTAATGTAAAGCAGTCTTACAACACTGCATGACATTAAATGTCTATAATCACTTTACTCTGCTTAAGTTGTATGATGTGTTCAGCGAGCATTCTCCTTCTATAATCTCCCCCTAGGAAAACTCATCTTCTTTCACAACTGGAGGGATCACTTAGAAACTAATAGCTCTCAAATCCCCATCTCTATCCCTGACATCCCTCCTAAGCTCCAGAGGCCACATGGTGCAGTAGCTAAGTATGAATATAGAGGCTTTGGAAGCAGAGTGTCTACAGGCAACTCCCAGCCAACACTCGGAGGTCAAATTACTTATCTTAAATAAGTTTCACTTTCATCATTGTTAAGTTGAGAAAAATGCATGCATCCCAATATCTGGCAAGAAGGAAGTACTTGATAAATATAATGTTTATTATAATTATTATCATTAGGCCTAACCACACAGATGTCTCAGGGAGTCATTTTTATTTCCCCTTCTCCCTCATTTCCCATTTACTTTTCTCAGCTTTATCGGGGTAGAATTGGCAAATAAAATTGTATACATTTAAAGTGTACAACATAATGATTTGATATACATATGCATCATAAAATGATTAGCACTATCATCTTCATTAATTGATCACTTCAAATAGCCATCTTTTGGGGGGAGTGAGAATGCTTAAGATCTACTGTCTTAGCAATTTTCAGGTATACAATTCAATGTTATTAACTATAATCGCCAATTTGTACACTGGATCCTCCAAACGTATTTAACTAAAAGTTTGTACTCTTTGACCAACATTTCCCTACTCCCTGACCAGTGGCAACCACCATTCTACTCTGTTTTTCTATGAGTTCTACTTTTTTAAAATTCCACAAATGTGGCAGATAGATGGATGGATGGATCGATAGATAGATAGATAGATAGATAGATAGATAGATAGAGATGTGGATGCAGACACAGACACAGACACAGATGTAAATAGAAATACAGCTGCATATATAGATATAGATATATAAATAGATAGATGTAGATACCCCAGGCATGATCCCACCTCATTGTCTTTGCATGTGCTCTACTTTTTACCTGACCCACTCTTTCCCTCATATAACTTGCATTGCCCATTCATTATTTCCTTTTGTTCTTTGTTCAAATGTTATCTTTAGTGTAGGTGTATATATTTATACACACACACACACACACACACACACACACACACACACAATCACACAATGGAATATATCCAGCCACAAAAAAGAAGGAAGAGTTAACATTTATGGCAACTTGGATGAACTTAGAGGGCATTCTGCAAAAGTGAAATAAGCCAGACAGAGAAAGAAAAATACTGCGTGGTACCATTTAATTTTAATTGTCCCACCCTAGTGTCCTACCTCTGCATAGACTAGTTAATTTTCATCCATCCCTGCTGACATGACCTGAATTCAGGTTATCATCTCTTTAATGTTGCAATCTCGTTATAACTGGTCTCTTAGGCTCCAAACTCTTGACCTTACATGGCGCCTAATTTCTTCCAAAACACAGATCTGAACTGGAAGTGACTCTCCAACACCCTCAAATGCCTTATTTAGTATGTCATTCAAGGACTTTCAAAATCAGTCTCCAACCAACCTGCCCACCCTCATCTTCCCCATACTCCTCTTAGGAAGCTCTCAATCTCATTCTAATTATGACAAATGGTGTTAGTGAGCCACCCACTCCTGTGGGAATTCTCAAAGACAAATGTAATTATCTGACCACTGCCCATAATTCTACCCTCCAAGCAAACAAGATAGAATGCAAGTGAGAGTAACATTATTAAATATGTGTATGTACATATGTTTTATATACATATATAAAATATTAATGTGTTCCTAATTTATAGCTCTTAAAACAAATTATGTGTAAACCTTGGTACTTTATAATTGGTTTTAAAAGGATTACTAGACTTGTGCCTCTCAATCAATAAGCCTTTGGATGACTATGTTATAGATGGGTGATAATGGCCAACAAATTAAATTGAAATTAAACCAAAAATGCCACTGTGATTCATTCTAGTGTACCTTTGTTCTATCAGCATTCTCACCAAAACACCTAATACAGTACCCCATTATGTCCCATTTCTTGAATACCAAAGCACAGGGTATTCCCTTTGTTTCCTAGGTTTATCTGCCTTGTCTACCTGGTGGACATCTCCTCTCATAATACTTTCTTCTCTCTCTCTACCTTTTATTTTAGGTTCAGGAGATACATGTGCAGATTTACTACATGAGTAAATTGTGTGTTGCTGAAAAAATTAAAGGGAATGGGATACTAAAAACAAATAAATAAATATCACCCATTCTTTGAATGTTTCTTAACTCCCTGGAAGATTAGATGCATGCTCCTTCATATATCTGAACTCAAGATGACCTGTAAACTGTGCTGAAATTCTAAGATTCAGTTCCAGGCTCAGATTGGACAGATCCCTAAGCTGCAAATTGCAGCAGGTTAAGCCAAGTAAAACAGCATAGGAAAGGAAGCGATATTTCACATAACTGAAGTGACTGTAGAAAGAAAGTCTAGGTATAAGGCAACGGAATAGAAATCACAACTTCAAACCAGGCAAATAGTGGGCAGCATTACATAGGAAGACTGAACCTGTAGAAACTATTTAAGGCACCAGATTATAGCCATCACCTATATTTACGGGTCATGGGAGCCTTCCAGCCTAGAGTGGAAAAGAAGCTCTCAGAGGCCACCCTGGAATACTACTGCAATCCACACATCCTCATTTGATGGGAACTTACAATATTTTTTCTGAGAAAAACTGATGATAGAGAAAAAATTCTCTAGGTGAAAGAATTAAATGTATATGGAGGAACAGTGAAAAGAAAAATTAAAGTTAACATTAATATACTGGTACGAAAAACGGGAAGACAGAAATACATGGGCTATCTTTAATTGCTAACATGATTTCGGAGTGTTAATGTATGTAAATTTCAACAAAGAATCAGGAACCACCTAGTATTTCTAACCTGAAGCCAGAAAACATTGCTTTTAAATGTTTCCAGGTAGAAAATGGTTTATCCTATTATAGAGACTATCCAGTTTTTCCATGGTGATTCAAAATAGAATTAATGTAAAATTTCAAAACCAGGCCATCAAGAGGCAAATTTAAATTAAAACACCAGAAAAGCAACTCTGCTTCCCAGTGGCAAACATTTCCTTACATTTAAAAATCCAATGTCTACCAATTTCAAATGCAGTGATCTCCGTTAAAATTATCCTTTACGTTAAGTAAGTATAAAAAGTTTACATAAAAATTTCATGTTGTCAAATAAATAGCAACTTCATCAGAATAAATGAAGAAGCTGGAATCCTACATTTGATATGCACATACCGATTAGAAAGATAGATGATAGATAGATAGATAATAGAGATTGATGTTTACTAATCAACTTTTATTTTATAAAAGCATTTCAATTAATTGCATTAATGTTACTATCTCAGTTGATTCCTTTAGTAAAAAATAATTTGCACCTATATTGAATATGAAGGAGGCAGCAAGATGAGCCTAGAATCTGTCCTGAGCTTTCCCAGCCAAATCACGTGCCCTAGCTCAGGGCTCCATTTTGGAAGCAGCAGCATTGTTTTCTATTTAACGAGGCTTACAACAGATTTTATAGTTCTCTGAAAACACAAGTTTCTGCGTTCTTTTGAATACAAAACCAAAGACATCACATAACACCTGATGTGTGATACCCCCTAGCACTGAGAGGAAATATTCAGTCACTCACCCATGCAGGCATGCATGTATGCATGCATAGAACACATGTGAATTAAGCCCCTATTCTGTGCCACTGCTCTTCCAGGTATTAGCAACACAGCCCAGAGAAATCAGAAAGAAATCTCTGTTCTCACAGAGCTTACATTCTAGTGTAGAGAGACAGAGTGTAAACAGAATAAATCAGTAAAACACAAAATAGCATCCAGAAAACATAACATAAAGCAGCAAAAGAAATGCTCAGGAGGAATACAAAGAGACCTGTAAGTAATAAGGAAAGCAATTAAACTTGTTTTGCTAGAGCACCTGACTTGGCTGGAGAATAAAGTAAGAAAAGGGGCTCCTTTCTTTATTCTGGGGAGATTGGGGATGGGATTACAATTTTAGAAAGGGTGGCCACAGAAGGCCTATACCAAAGATAACATTTGAACAAAGACCAAAAGGACACGATGAATGGGCCATGCTGTCATCTGGGGAAAGGAGTGAGCCGGGTAGAAAGTACAGCATATGCAAAGACTTGGAGGTGTGATCATGACTGGTGAGTTGGACAGTTAGTACCAGCAAACATATGTAATGCTTGCAATATACAAGGCACTGCTCTGAACATTTTACATAGAAAAATCCATTCAGTCCTCACAACTTATTATATAGGGGTTAGTATTATCCCCATTTGAAATTATTTGAATGTGTGTTCCCTCCAAACCTCATGTTGAAATATAATTCCCAATGTTGGAGGTGGGTTCTGGTGGGAGGTGACTGGGTCATGGGGTGAATCCCTCATGCATGGTTTAGAACCATCCCCTTGATAATAAGTGAGTTCCTGCTCAGTTAGTTCAAGAGAGATTTGATTGTTGAAAAGAATCTGGAACCTTCTCTTTCTCTTTCTTTTGTTCCTGGTCTCACCAGGTCACCTGCTTGTTCCACTTTCAATTTCCGCCATGATTATAAGCTCCCTGATGCCCTCGCCAGAAGCAGATGCTGGAGACATGCTTGAACAACCTGCATAACCATAAACTATTTTTCTTTATAAATTATGCAGCTTCAGGTATTTCTTTAAAGCAATGCAAAAATGGCCCAAAAAACCATTTCATTCATGAGTAAAGTGAGACATGATAGATAGGTAACCTACTCAAGTTCATGCAAGGAGTCAGTGGAAGACTCAAACCCAGAAAGTTTGGCCCCAGGGCTTATGTTCATAATCACTCGACTGCAGTGTGTCTTACTCATTTAGCGATTTTAATTCCTGGTAAATGCAGATCATGGCTATATCTTCATTTAAAAAAAAAAGGAAAAATGTTAATAATCTAGTAAAGTCTATTATTCCAAAGGGCCAACCCAGAAAATCCATAGCAAAGTTAGTATCCATCTACCTATTCCTGTGTAATAAGCATTTCTGCTTGCTAACATAAGTTTTTCTCTCATTGGTTGCAGCATTTAAGTGCCATAAAATTCTAAAAGGAGTAACCTTAACGAACCACTCAATTTCAATTATTATGATTCTAGGACATAGATAAATTGATTGCCTACTTTGAAAACATTAGACAGGTAAATAGCAGAATAGTTGATAACAGATTGTATAACTAGATTTTCTGAGGTCAGATCACAGCTCTATCATTTATGATGTTAACAAGTCACTTAACCTCTGTGGGTCTCAGTCTTCCTCTGAGAAATGTGAAGAGTAATAATCCCTACATCATTAGGGTTTTTGTGAGGGTTGAGTTAGCAGGACCTGTAGTAAAGAAGGTATAAGATAAATGTTAGCTTTATTATTACCTCATTCTCAGTGCAGCATACTATGCAAGGAAGGAGCTCTTGTGGTAAGCTGTATGGATTGGAATCCTAGATCAACCCTTTTCCAGCTGTGTGACTTCAGCAAGTTACTTATCTGTAAAGTGGGGACAATAACACTACCAACTTCATAGTATTGTTGGAAGGATTAAATGAGTTAATACAGGTAAAATGGTTAGACTGTATCTGGTACCTAAGAAATGCTATCTCAAGAGATCGAGACCATCCTGGCCAACATGCTGAAACCCCGTCTCTACTAAAAATATAAAAATTGGCTGGGCGTGGTGGCGTGCGCCTGTAGTCCCAGCTACTCGGGAGGCTGAGACAGGTGAATTGCTTGAACCTGGGAGGCAGAGGTTGCAGTGAGCCGAGATTGTGCCACTGCACTCCAGCCTGGTGCCTGGCAACAGAGTGAGACTCTGTCTCAAAAAAAAAAAAAAAAAGAAATGCTATCATTTTGCTGATATTAAAATTATCATTGTATGTTTAGATTTATTAAAGGTAGTTATTTGTTCTCTTTTCCGTTTTCATTCAAGAAGACAACACTATGATTATTTCTAAAATATCATTCTTTTTATTGTACTTAAGCATAAAAACGTTTACAGTATGCTTTTCCCTGTCTCATTAGAATCCAACAAATTGAGAAGCATAATTCAAGAAATTAAGTATTCTGCTAAATTATTTAGCCACTTCCCTGAAGAGTATGTTCATGGATACTTCCTTCCCTCGACTCATTACTAACCTGAAAATTCAGGTAGATTTAATTTCATTTTCCCCGTCAGCAATTACCATCATCTTACCAACAGGGTGTTTTCAGTATTCACTCATGTTTGACAGTAAAACCCTGATAATATGTCAAGATCAATGATACATGTAATGTATTTCTTCATTATAGGATAGTTCAGAGCCTCCACTTAACTACGTACAAGGGAAAAGAATTTCATCCATAGCTGTATTTAGCCATGTTGGTTACAATTACTATTTGTAGTGAACATGTGCTTACCAAGATTTCATTACCACACCACAACATCTAAACTGTCCTGGGATTGCCTTAGAGCTCCTAAGACCTATTAGTCTACATGTTTTTTGTTTGTTTGTTTGTTTGTTTTTTACACAGACCTTTACCCCAACACAAATGGCAGAAAAATCTGCCAAAAAACCTAAATTGCTGTGTGATCAGCATGGTTGGTACACTCAGCAGAGTAGCAAGACAGAACAAATGTTGCAACAAATATCCACTCCTGATGCTGCCCTATAAAGGAAAACATGTTGGTCTTCTTCCATGCTTACCATGAGCCTAGAGCCCAAAGGTCCACACAGAAAATACCCAATATGTGCAAAGTTCCTTGAAATGTCACTGAAAGAGTATTAAGAAATTCAGAATATAGAAATTCCACCTCAGACCTCATAAGAGCTTTAGTTAGAACGATGATCTCATTTTGAGGATTTTTACCCAAAAAGTAATGCTATTATGTGAATTCAAAGCTGATGTGATTATTTTGCCTCATTTTGAAAGCTTCAATAAAGATTGTCATGTCCTATCCCTACAGAAATCATTTTAAATATGAAATTCAACTATTCCAATTATCTATTGACATTATCATTTAAAACTATCATTGACAACACATTGTAAAAAGGCTCAATGTATAAAATATCTTTCTGATATTTATGAGAGAAGATTCTTACAACCAGGACAGCACAAGTTTTATGAAGTTATCATAACTTGTTTCTGATCAACATTTTTCAAATATTTGCTAATACCTATTCCCCTGAGAGTTTCTTTACAAATTGTCTGCAAAATCTATTTAGAGCAATGATATTTAACCTTTTTTGATCTTTCAAAACTTTGAAAATCTTAAAAACATAGATCCAAGTTATGGATAATATAGGAAGAGTCTGTGTGATAGCACAGGTTGATTCCAGATATCAGAAAAAATAATTCTGTATTCAGTGAGCCATGAATTTTCTTTGTTCTTTTTAATATTTTAAGAACATTAGTTGGAAGACATTTTCTGTAGGTTCCATTTTGTCAGATCATGGCTCCAAAACATGATGTTTCTGAGTACAATTTATAAGAGTGATTGAATTACCTTACCATCTCTCAGGCTCCAGAAAGTAAATGCACTTTTTGATTCTTTATGTGTTTAGCATTAGAGAGTCACTGTGACAATTTTATCATGTTAAAGGGTTCAAGGTTTCCAAAACCATTCTAGAAAGACAGTTTACTACCTTTGCTTTTATCTCTAGTAACTATTACCAGGAAATTAGCAGTCCTGACTTTAAAAGTGGGTTTGGGGTTGGCTAAAATACAGCATTTCTGAAGGCAAGAGAAAACTGCTGAAAATAAGAAGACATGCCATATTATACACTTTCTCCAGTATAATTAAGACATTCACTTATTAAGATTTTTTTAAATTATATAATTAACTTTAATTGCAAGCATGAAATGTCACATAATGTATAGAAGAGAAGAAAAAAAATTCTCAATTTCTACAATGACTTAGAAAATTTTGGAAGAACAGCTATTCCCAGGAGTCTAGGCAGAAACTAGAATATGAGTCTTTTCTACTCAAGGATCATCCGAGGTATTAGGGGAACAAATACTCTCTACTGCCCTAGAGATTCAGTTTCAGGAGAGTCTCAAAAACACCTATTTATCCCCTCTTCTCCATCTCTTTCCCTTTGAGCCAAATGGTTAGACCTTTACCACATTTCAGTCTGAAAACTGCTTTCACATCTATTCCTACATACATCCTACAACTTGGATTCCTCTAGATTCTGGTTCTTGATATTTATAGAATAGATTTGCAAATCAGACAGCCTTTTTCTCTCAAGAGCCTAATCCTTATAAATGAAAGTCTGACTTTTAAGAATATTTTCCTTCAGTACTCTTTAGGCATGGTGATTTTGAAAGCCTAATTTAGTGAAGCTTTATCATTCTTTATTGTATTTCCACTGGAGACCCCTTCCATTCAATGAATGAAGCACTCTAAGTAATGAGTATTCTTTAAGTAAAAAATACACCTGTGTTATAGAAAGATTTGCTCAGTGTCTCCCCACACACAAAATTCATATGTTAATTCCCTAAACCTCAATGTCACTGTGATTGGAGATAAGGTCTTTAGAAGGTGGATAAGGTTAAATGAAGTTATGAGAGCATGAGCATGGCCCTGACACAAAAGGATTGGTCTCCTTATCAGAAGAGGACACGAGATACTCTTTCTCTAGGTACACACATAGGAAAAGCCATGTGAAAATATTTGCAAGCCAGGAAAAGAACCCTCACCAAAAACTGAATTTGACAGCACTGTGATCTTGAACTTGTCACCTCTATAATGGCTAGAAAGAAAAAAAAAAAGAATTCTCTTGTCAAGGTTACCTAGTCTGTGAAGTTCTGTTTATGGCAGCCTGAGCTGACTAATACAATCTAATACAATTTCAAAAACATGAACACATTCTAGTTGACATCTAAATTTCCTTTAGTCAAAAGCTGATTTTTTTTTTAGTTGGGCACTGTGTCTCGCACCTATAATCTCAGCTATTTAGCTTGAAGCTGCAGTGTGCTGTGATAACACCACTGAACTCCAGCCTGGGCAACAGAGCAAGATCCCATTTCTAAAATAATAATAATAAAAAATATGTTTAAAGCCCAAAGGACGAAAATATTTCTATGTATTGGCATGATGAGAGGAGAAGACTTCTTCACAGAAAAGGATCTTGATGATTGGGTAGAATTTTGAGTTCTTATCATTTTTGGCCTCAGATATTTCATCAAGTGAAGATGTCAACCTGCACACTTTTTGGTCAAATACGTGGTGAGAACCCATCTCTGAACATAAATAAATAAATTATTTTAAAAGACTGACTGGTTTTTCCTATAGAGAAAACAGTATTGCAAAATCAGGGATAGTTCAGGTGATTCAATCATTTCAACTCAAACATTTCTGTTTGCTGGATGCTAAAATAGTTCGAGACCCACTTTTAGAAATACTGAAATTTTACTTTAAGTCATTATGCCGTAAACTACCAATTTCAACTCAAAATGCAGTCTTTCCTTCCCATTTCAAAATGTGTCACGGTACAAAGACAAAAATCCACATAGTTCCTGCCATCAAGGTGTTTACAGTTTTATGAAAAGACAGACTTCACCAAATAACTACATAATTCCAAGAGGTTCAATGTGCTTGGTAATCCACACACATTATATCACATTTACTGGCACCAGATTAATGCATGAAGACTAATAGGAGAGTCACCTGAGAGTTCCTTGTTTCATAAAGTGCACAGAAATATTCTTAATCTTCTCAAATGTATATTATGCTACACAACTGAATTGAGGTTATGTTTTTGGAGTCAGTGTTTAACATGAGAATGAGTAACAAAAACGCCAATAGAACTGAAAGGATTTATATGAAGAAAGATTGAAAAGAATACATGTAAATAGTGAGAACAAATTGAAGAAGAATATGACAATAGCAATAAACTCAAAGTGTTTAGAAAAGAAAGAAACTTCAGAAATGAGCCAAAAGTAGGAAAATGATTGTCCACCTAAACAATGAGCACAAGCTTTATTTATTAAACTGGAGAAGCAGTCAAAGCAAAATGCTGCATGAACTCAGAAATGAGGAAAGAAATTCCAAGGACAGTCTATTTGGTCACTAAAGGGAAGGTAGGTATTGGCCATTTTATCCGTTCATGGTTATCCTTACTGAGACCATTTATCTTGGTAGAGACACCAGGAGAGTTTTTTAATAGTTCAGGAAATATTTTACAGGAAAAAAAATATTCAGAGAAAGTGAGACAGAGAATTGTCAAGGCCAAGGAATGTATATTCCTACTGTGACCTGTTGTCTTTTCTTGGAAAATTCAGGACAGAAGAAAGTTTCTTTCTTCTGTGAGCAACAGTCTCAGGCCCCTACCAATATGATACTTTTCTGTCCTAGAGAAAACAGTCTTCTTGATATTAGGTAAGAGAAAAGGTGAAGAGCTGTGTTTTTTCCACAAAGCTCAAAGAAATATCTCAGCAAGGAGTCTGCAGTCCCCTTACCATCCAGAACAATAATATGAATTTATCTAGAAGTGAGAACTGTTAAGGTTAATTATCATATTCTCAATGTTTATAATTTCTTAATTACATAATTTGGAATTGAGTCTATAGGTCTACTGAGACAGCTCATCAAAGCAGAACCCTTCTAAAATTACTCATAAGAAAAAAAATCTAATTTTTTTAATTTTTATTTTCTGAATATTTTATATAGCACTGAAAAATCAGTAAGAGCTTAGTGCAATGTTTGCTTCTCCCTGCAATAAGCTTCTTTCTAAAGAGGCCTCAAAGAGAGAAGGAAATGGAAGTAGCCAGGCAGGCACATTGCTCCTGCCCAAAGCTAACCCAGGGTTTAATGCATAAGCATTCTATGCCCTAACAGCAAAGGGAAGATAGCCTACTTCTCAGCTCTACTTACGAAAGCAGTTCTGGAAATATAAATTAATATGTTTAAGCACACCATTTACTATTAATGGCAAAGGTATTTCCTGACATCTCAAAATATCAAGATGAACATTGCAACCATGAACTCTAAGACAGAGCTTTTCCATCTCCTACCAAAATCCCCATAGTAGCCACACTTGTTCAAATTAGACATTCCTTGGATTTTAAAATTCTCCCACCAGACCTTCTCTGCCTCTTAAGCAGGAAGACCACCCAAAAGAAGGCTTTGATCTAAAAGTGACGCTGTACTTTAAAAAATTGAAGAATAGGTAAGAGCAGTGGTCAGTATAGAAACCTTTGATCTCTATGAATGAGTCTCTTTGGAATAGAAGAAAAAAAAATAGGAACTAGGGTTCAAGTGTTCAGTGAGAAAGAAATACGCAATAATTTAGATTTATAGGATCCTCAAAGTCTGCAATTTCATGATGTTCTCTTCCCCACTGTGAGTTTTGAAATTTAATTTGTTTAGTTAATTCATCTGAATTGTTAAATTATAAAAACATATAATTTTGAGAGAAAACTTTCCCATATCACTGTACCTTATTTATCAATTTTGAATAAAAAATATTTTATTTCCATAAGGGATTATTCAAAATAAACAATACTCCAGAAAATGCTGAAAATAGATATCCAGAAATCAAAGAAATAAAAGCAAAAGTTGCTGATTTATTTTCTCTAAATGATTCCTAAAAATGCATAGATCGATCTGGGTTATTTTAACTTATGGTAGAAATGGTGGTTAAAACTTTAGGCTCTGCAGTGGTTTGTGGGGTTTTTTTGTTTGTTTTGTTTTTTGTTTTTTTAGTTTTTTTTTTTTTGAGACAGAATCTCTGTCTGTTGCCCAGGCTGGAGTGCAGTGGCCTGATCTCAGCTCATGCAACCTCAGCCTCCCAAGTTCAAGCAATTCTCCTGCCCCAGCCTCCCCGAATAGGTGGTATTACAAGCGTGTGCTACCATGCCTGGCTAATTTTTGTATTTTTAGTAGAGACAGGGTTTCCCCAGGTTGGTCTTGAACTTCTGACCTCAGGTAATCTGTCCTCCTTGGCCTCCCAAAGTGATGGGATTTAGAGGCATGAGCCACCAGGCCTGGCCTCTGCAGTAGTTTTTAACCAAATTCTAAGAAACCACTGGATAGAGCTCTACAGAGAATCATAGTTCCGCAATGTTGGATTTTAAGTAGAATTTAAAATCTACGATAGACTATAAACCAAACACACACCTACACATGTGCACTTACACACACTTTAAAAAAAATAGAGGCAGATAGTCATGGGTTTAAATTCTGATTTTACTATTTACTAGCTGTTTGACCTTCAGTTATATACTTAATCATTCTCACCCTCAATTTCCTTGTATAGAAATAGAGATCATTATAGTACATATCTCAGAGTGGTCAGCAGGATTAAATGAGATGCTACACGGAGGCAAGATAGCACAGTGTCTTCCAGCATGGGTCCTACAGCAATGGTTTTCTGTGTTCCAGGGACAAGCAGCATCCACTTCACTCAAAAACCTGTTAGAAATGCAAATTCTTTCGCTCCACCTCAGACCTACTAAGGGTGGGCCCAGTGAATTGTGTTTTAATAAGTCCTCAACTAGAGTTGAGAACCACTGTCCTAGCTTCAGACTTTTTGAGTTTGAATCCCTGAACTAGAGTTGAGAACCACTGACCTAGATGCAGACTTCTTGTGTTTGAATCTCAGTCTTGCCATTTAATAACTTCATAACTATGGGCAAAGGACAACATCTCTACAATTCTTGTAAAGTCCTTGAAACATAATAATACATATTAGGTGTTATGAAAGTGCTAAGGACAGTGCTGGACTCAATAGTAAGCATCTGAGTAAATGTTAGCCACTAGTAGGGAGAATTCTTATTTTTATCATTTTTTATTAATGTGAATTCATATAAAATAATCATACTATGTTATTGTGAAACAGGGTCGGGTAATATTTAAGCTGTTATGTTCAAGTTCAAAGTAAGAAAAAGGAAATTGAAAGCTTATGGCTGCACATAGAAATTTCTGTGTAATTTAAAAAGCAAGACCTGTAGAAAGGTGTCCAATATACAAGTATTTAAGTTCCAAAGAAGTCACATTTTCTTTTCTTCATAGGATCAAACTTGTTGGAGGCAGACATGCTAAAAATAAAAATGATTCACCATGATCATTCATGCGGTTTTAAAAGTCAAAGATTAGAAAGACCAAACGTTCTTTCTAATCTGCTGATTTTATTCCTTTTGTAGTCCAAATGTCCACACATTGCTAGACTTGAATGCTAAGTATAACACGACATTTTTTTTTTCATCTTTTGTATCTTACAAAGGTTCAAAGAAAGGCCAATATGCCCATATGCATATGGCCTGGCATTTAGTTCTTTAACGCTGTGATTTAAAAAAAGACGATTGAGGATTAAGATGCAGAGAAGGGAGATGTTCATGCTTGGGTGAGATGGTCATGAATTCGACAGCAAGCATCTGCTCCTTTACAGCCCAAGGCCCTGGAACTTCATAGCAATCTCATCACACCATCTGCAAGCATGGGAAATGCTTTCTAAGTGTCTTATTTTGTAGCTGATCATATTTATTGTATTTTGCCATTTTTTTCTTTTTCTATAGTAATAGCACCCTAAAATCCATAAAGCCTGGAGTTTTCTCTGTGGAAAGACATTTGAGTACTAACTCAGGCTCCTCTTCTCTTTGATTTGCAAAGCTGTATCTTTTCTAAGACTGCCCATATTATCTACATTTTCTAATGTGTTGACTTAAAGGCATTTGTAAAACCTTTACATTATCTTTTGTAAACATCTGTAACACCTAAAATTAGGCTTCCTTTTTTATTTCTGGCATCAGTTATTTGTGCCTTCTATGTTATCATCTTGATCGATAGTGTCCAGTATCATCGATCAAATTTAGTCCATATTGTAATCTTTTCAAAGAACAACCTTTGGCTTCATTCAACATTTTTAGTATGTCTTTATTTCTATAACATTTATTTACTCTTTTACCTAAACTACTGTTATGTTCCTTTTATTTGGAATTGTTTTGGATTTTTTAATAACAATGAAATTGATCATTTGATTAATTTTAGACTTCTTTGCTTTTTTGAGATTGAGTCTCACTCTGTTGCTAGGCTGGATGGCACAATCTCAGCTGACTACAACCTCCACCTCCCACGTTCAAGCAATTCTCCTGCCTCAGCCTCCTAAGTAGCTGGGACTATAGGTGAGTGCCACCATGCCCAGCTAATTTTTGTATTTTTAGCAGAGACAGGGTTTCACCTTGTTGGCCAGGATGGTCTGGATCGCTTGACCTCGTGAACTGTCTGCCTCGGCCTCCCAAAGTGCTGGGATTACAGGCATGTGTTACCACACCTGGCCCCTAGACTTCTTTTCTAAATAAGCAATATTTGGGCTTTTTTCCAATAGTTTGACATAATAGTATTTACATTATAATTTTTCAGAATATTTTCTGTATCTATTATGATTTATCCTTTGAACATAGATTATTTTGAGCTTTTAATTCCAAAGAGATGGAAATATTCTACTTGTATTATTGATTGATAATTGAATTCTAGGTTAATTCACCAGTTGTCAGGATAGCAAACCTTTTAAATGTGTGGAAACTTGCAGTATGGTCAAGTTTTGTAAATACAGCTTTTATAAATGTTCTCTGTGTTTCTGAAAAGAAGATGCATTCTATAGCTATGTGATGTGATGTTCTGTATGTGTCTATTAGGTCAGATTTGTTAATTCCATCTAATAAATCTATTATTTTTTTTACTGATTCTGCCTGCCTTCTATCAATTAATGAGAAGTAATTGTTAAATTCTACCACTATGCTTGTCAATTTGTTAATTTCTCCTTTGTTTCTGACTATATTCGTTTGACATATTTTGAAACTAAGTTTGTAGGTATATCCAAATTTACAATTATTTTATGTTCCTGGGAAATTGAAACTGTTAGTACTATAAAATGGCCATTTTTATCCTGAGAAATTCTATAGACCTTAAATTCTATTTTGTATGATATACAAATAAATACACCAGTTTTCATTTGGATATAATTTGTATGATTGTCTTTTTTACCTATTTTCACTTAACTCTTCTATTTATACATAGCCTTCCTCACAGCTTTATCCTTTAGGTCTGTCTTTCATGATGTTTTTCATTCAGATGGTTTTGTTTAATAATCTTTCTAAATTAAGCCAACTAGACAATTTACATTTAATGTATTCACCGATCTATCTGTATTTAAGTTTACCATCTACCATCTTACTGTGAACTAATAGTCCTGCTTTTTGTGTGTCGCTCTTTTCATCCTTCTTTTCCTTCTTTTGGATTAACAAATATGTTTCATCTTTCTGTTTTTCCTCCAATAGTTTGGAAGTTATGTATTCTGTTTATTCCCTTTACCAACTTACTTATAAATTATCACATGCATGTTTGTTTTTCTATCATGAATCAATAAACAATTTGCCTCTTCCTGGAAAAATCAAGGACTTGACTTTATCTCCACTTATTCCTACTCCAGCCTATATATTATTATAGTCATAAGTTTTAATTTTTATCAATGTAATCCACCACGACATTATTACTGTGATTTATATTTATAGACAATAATCATTCTGATTTACCCAAATATGGGGCCACTTTGATTTTTCATTACTGCTTTGTAGAATTCATACCTTCATTCTGTTTCCTGTGCAAATATCTACTGATTAAAAATCCTCTCACATATTTTTAATCTGAAAATACTTTTATTCTTGAAAGACTTTTTTTTGCTGTGAATTAATGAATTGCAAGATTTTATTTTCTTCAGTATACTAAAATTTTAACCCACTCTCTTCTAGTTATCATTATTGCTGATGACAAGATAGCCATCGATCTATTTAGAAATCCTTGGGGTAATACACTTTTTTCCTACCTTGGGTGACTTCTAAGATTTTTTTTCCTTTGGTGCTCTTCAATTTCATATGTGCCTAAATGTAGCTATGTTTGTTCATATTTTTTGAGATTCACAGGGCTTCTTGAATCTGTGGATTGGTGTCTTCCAATTCTGGAAAGTCACTAGCCATAAGAGAGCATTTACTCTTTCTTCTTCTAATTATGATCCAATTAAATCTCCCATGTCACTTAACCTGTCTCTGTATGAAATGTGCTCTGAGTAATTTCTTCTGATGTTTCATCTATCTAATTCTATCTTTATCTGTATGTAGTGTTTAAATCCATGTATTGAGTTTTCAATATCTGTTATTGTAATATTTAATTATAAAAGGTATATATCCTACCTTTTCAAATCTGCTTCATCAATTTTTATATTATTTTCTCCTTAGATGTGCATATACACATATATATAATATGTGTATACACATTTTTATTTTTTATTTCTTTAAACATAGAAAACAATAATTGCATTCTAATCATCAGTGTCTCATAATTTTAAAATGTTTAGTATTTGGGGATCTACTTTGGCTTTCTTTTTTTCCTGCCAATTCTCTCATTGTACATGTGTGTGTGTGTGTGTGTGTGTGTGTGTGTGTGTATGTGTGTGTGTTTGACCAACCCTGCTTATTTTGGTTGAAAATAATTCTTTGCAGGAAATTTTTTATACCTAGACTAAAAAAATGACATCTTTCAGATAGGATTCCCATTTGCTTCCCCACAACCTAGCAATACTACAATCTAGGATTTTTTTCAATTTAACTTGATGGCTCCAATCCAGGATTTTTGTACAACACAGTTGATGTAAATCTGGGCTGCAAAACTGCATAAGAACAATCTAATTGTGGCTACTTCTCAAAGACATTTTCTCCTCTGATTTGTTTAGCACCAAGGGAACATTTTTGTAGGCTCCTAGGTGCAGGGCGTGGGGCTTATTGTTACCCGAATCTTCCTGAAAACATGGATAGGCCAGTGTGGAGTGTAAAAACTAGCAAACATTTTCACCATTAACCAATGGGCTTCAAATGTAACAAAGATGGCTGGGTTCCATGACTCACACCTATAATCCCAGGACTTTGGGAGGCATGTGGAGGTCAGGCATTCAAAACCAGCCCAGTCAACATGGTAAAACTCCATCTCTACTAAAAATACAAAAATTAGCCAGGCATGGTGGCACATACATGTAGTCCCAGCTACAGGCTGAGGTAAGAGAATCATTTGAACCCGGGAGGTGGAGAATCCTTGAACACGGGAGGCAGAGGTTGCAGTGAGCTGAGATCACACTGCACCCCAGCCTGGCTGACAGAGCCAGCCTCCATCTGAAAAGAAAAAAAAAAAAAAGGTAATAAAGATGATATTTTGATCTCTTATCCTTCTCCTATGATTTATTTCCAACTCTGCTTTCAACTTAGACCAGAAAATGTGTATATCACCTTTTGTTTTATTTGTTTTTATTTATTTTTAAATGAGCTGATCTTTTTAAGATAATGATATTTTTACAGATGTGAAATATAAGCACACATCTTCTTTGTCAGAATGTGATTTTAGTCATTATTATTTGACACTATAGTAGGTATAATTCACATAATTTCTGCCACATATTGATATACCAGTGCACTCATGCAACTAACGTTTGTTGAATTTCTGCTAAGGACCATTGCTACTCAGAGTGTGGTTTGTATTTCTTAACGATCATCTTTGAAATTTTGATGGATTAAGTCAGCTTCTGATTTTTATGAAAGCAAAATAGACATTAAAACATAATTTGGGGTTATGATAAACAAGATCTAAAACTCAAAAATAAACATATTATCATCACACATTAAATTTTGTAGGAATCTGAATTTCTTAGATTTTTTTGATATGGTTCAAAACTAATCTGTTTTGAAAAGAAGACAGATAAATAAAAGTTGAGCTCTAGCCAGAATATCTAAAAATGCTATGTGATAACAAATGAAGTCTTTGCATTAGTATTTAAAAGTACCACATTTTTGCACCTCACAATCTTAGCATTAGTTTGTGATACAGAAGGAATATCAAGATTTCCTCAAAACTTATTTTTAAGGCCTGTGGAACACTTCATACAACATTTGGATAAACAGAAAATTTAATGAACAAAAGGTTATCTCAACATAACTCTACTGAAACCTGTAGGACCTAATTTCAAAGCATTCAATAACATAATGGAAGCAGTAATAACCTGACTTCAGGAGGAACAGTTGGAGGCATTCATTTTTTTCCCCTAGCATATCACATAACTTTTACCTAAGAAAGCTCCCTTTACATTTCTAACAACAGTTTTGATGAACAAGAAGCATTTGCACTATAATTTTTCAGTGCATTATAATAAAGTGAATGTTTTCTAAATGTCATAGTTTAAATTTCATGGGGTGTGAAATCTCCTTTGAAATGAAATTTAAAGCCTTTTTCAAATAAGAAGACTAATCTTACAGTAAAAAAACACTTTATATTTCCAGATATTATTAACCTTGGAGGACTGCTTGCAAGATGATAATACTTTCTGACATATTAAGATTAAATTTGTCTTTATATAATTATATTAAAGAATACATTTAAAATAGATAAGATGGCAGGAGAAGTGTTATGTGTATGCAGTAGTAGGACTGCCATTTACTAATAAACTTAACTACTCATCATTTACATGGTAATGTTAACATGTATTTGAGCAGATCACTTCTAAAGAAAACTATTTTTGGATTAATCATAGTGCTTAATGTCAAAAATGGTAGCATCGCACCATAACCTAAAAAATAGATGGTGTTAACTTCCTATACTACTTTCAAATTTGAAAAAGCACACAACTATTTATTATTAGTAACATGCAAAATCCTTTTTATATAATCAGTGCTATTTGGGTGCACCCCAGAATGTTTTAAAACATGGTCTAAAATACGTGAGTTATACTTTAAACAGCTTGTTGTAACACTTTGTTTTTAATTACAGGTAGATATACATGAAATCTTTTAAAAGAAGGCTGTATGGTGATGGGCCATTTTTCTGGGACATGGGTTATCAATGCCAAAATCATCTCACATACGAAAAGCAATGACGCAAGAGCATTTTTATCTGCTTTAAGGCCTTGAAATCTTAATGATGATGAAAAGTATTAGGTATCTTTTATAATTTTTATTCCTTCATAATAGAGCTAATATTCACTTCCATTTTCAGATCCTAATGTTTCAAAATATGTACAAAGAGAGTCCATGATGAAAAAGAATCATAAATACGGACTTGTTAATCTCATATTCCTTCATGAGGAAAAAAAAAAAAACTTGGACTCTTCTAGGTCACCACTATTCCATGCTGATTGCCACCTTCCACCCCTCTCCTCAGGGTTTTTTCACCCTAGATGATCTTCCCTACATCCTACCTACCAACTGTTCTGGGGCTTTGACCCCACCTGGTGGTTGGTTATGAGAATAGATGACCCATATTTCCTCTGAGAAACCTATGCATAGGCACAGCTTCCTTTATTATGTGTTGGTTTCTGTTTGTTATTATGTATTTCCCATAATTTTGTTAATGCCAATGCAGTAAGTCTTTGCTTTATCCAGAGATACACTTCTCTGTAAAGCCCTGTAGTTCTTCCCTTCTCTTGGTGCTGCCACTTGCCTAACAAAACATTTCTTTTCCTCTTAACCGTCAACCACATTATCAATCTCCTAACCTAACCAACTTTCACTTGAAAACCAAAAGCGAGCCGGCACAATGACTCATGCCAGTAATTCCAAAAGTTTGGGAGGCCGAGGAGGGCGGATCACCTGAGGTCAGGTGTTCAAGACCAACCTGGCCAACATAGTGAAATCCCATCTCTACTAAAAATACAAAAATTATTCGGGTGTGGTGGCCAGCACGTGTAATCTCAGCTACTCTCAGAAGGCTAAGACAGGAGAATCGCTTGAACCCGGGAGGTGGAGGTTGCAGTGAGCCGAGATCGCGCCATTACGCTCCAGCCTGTGAGACTCTGTCTCAAAAAAAAAAAAAGAAAAGAAAACCCAAAATGGCATGGCTGATAAAACATAATATTAATAACAAGATGAATCAAGAAAAAAGAGAAACACCATACAGTATATTTTAATCCCTTTAAGGTATTTAAAGTTTCCCTCTTATTCCTTACAAAACTGACTGCCTCTTCTAAATATACCAGTATTTCTCAGTGCCAGGATTAAGGTACACAGAGACATTTTCTCTTCTATCTTTTTTCCAATTGTATATGCTCTACTAAGGGGAAAGTGTGTGTAGGGTGTGTGTGTGTGTGTGTGTGTGTGTACACTAGCTTTATTCTCTTACTTAATATTCAGAGCATAACTCTTATTAGAAAATGGTCTCCAAGTTCCAGTACACCAACTTAAATAACCTATGCTTAAATTGGATACTCCCTATATTAAAGCTTTTTGTCTTTATTCTGTTTAATTTTCCCCAGTAACAGAACATTTCGTTTAATACCCTAAGCACAAGGACTCAAATAGCAGTCAACAATAAAAATGTTTGTGCTAACTTACTCCTCCCAAAGAGCCACTTGAACATTTTTAATGTTTTAAAATGGATTAAAATATTGATTATTCCCAGGGTAATTAATACTACATCATAGACTATCTTTGTGCAGGCCAGATAAGACCCATGAATAAGAAGTATTTGGATCCTCTAAAATGAGTTAATGTAACAAGCCACTCCATTCAAGCCTGCCATTATCACAATATCATTCTTATTGTAGTCATTTGAAATGCAAACTATATGTACAACTAATCTTTGAACCAAAGGACAAAATCTTGACTTTAATCATCTAAACTTGAGTATTCTGAATTATGTCACTCAGAATTGCTTTACAGAGCATTATTGGTGATGGAATTCCAGATAGGGTTCTCAGATGATTGCTGAAATGGACAGATATCATGGGCTGGAAAAGAGTCCATCCAAATAGTTGCTTTTATGTAAGTTTTCAGGATAAGAAAAAATATCTTACTAATTATAGTCACAGAATGCTCAGTTTTACTTGCTCTATTCCAGTAGAAGGATCTCTGAACTAGGAGGATGATTTGAGCGATTTACAGCTTTTGGTGTTTATTCAGCACTTTAGTTTATGAAGAACTTTCATCTTATTTATTTCATTAACTATATTTCTGAATTCAGCCCCTCTAATAGATTTTAATATGCCAATATAACTGTTTAAATTTCACTAAGTCTATAAATCAAGATAATAAAAAATGCTTATTCTAAGAAGAATACAAATTTGCACTATGTTGGAAGTTATATTTACTGCTTTTTTGGTTGATCTTACTCATATACATTTCCTCATAGTGTTGATTGTGGAAAATACATTATGTTGTATAAAATTAAAATTTCCCAGTATAGAGAAGTAAACATTCAGCATCCTGAAACTATTGCTATTTTTAAGTTATGTATTCAAGAATCTCATTGTCATGTTTCAAATAAAACTTTTGTAAGTGTTATCACTATCATCAAATAATATTTCTTCAACATTGTTACAATAATTGTTCTTCATTAACTAGATATTTGCATAAAACCTTGATAGAAGATGCTAATATAACACTGAGAGCCATGGTTTATTTAGAGGGCTATTTATAACTGGTAAAATATAAAGTACAAAGTTCATATTTGACAGCCATTTGAAAGCATGTCTCAAAACACTTTTGTTTTAAATAAAGATAAGCTGATTTTAATATCTGCAACGTTACATGACTCAGATGTACTATATAAGTTATCATTGTCACTTGAATGCTTCAGAAACTGTACAAAGGGGTATTACATTTACTAAATGTTGAAAAACACCATTGAGACATGACCTATAGTGACAAGTTTCCCCCACATCTTTGTCACTCATCTGCTTTATGCGTAGGCAAATTTAAAAGTGAAATATGTCATTGGAACATAAAGGCTCAAAGTCAGACTTTTAAAGTTGAGCTGTTCAAGGTGAGCTGTTTTTAATTTCCAAGGCATCTTTCCTGCAAAATCAAATAGAAACATACTCTTTGGCCATCTCTGCCTACAAAATAGCTATTAACTCTTCTAGTAGAATTAGCATATTGCTGTCTTTAGAGATTGTAAAGCGGGTTCTTAATTGTGGCACATCACCCAGAGAACTGATAGAATTCATCAATGCCATAGCAGTCTTTCCACACCTCTCCAAAATACCCAGAATGTACATTGTGGATCTCTAAGACAATTCTCTTTTCATTCCTAGTAAAGCCTAAAAAAAAATGTTAATAAGGCTCTCTTGTAGAGTGGCTGAATACCTGTAACATATGTTCTCTGTCTTATCAGAATAATGAAGGCTGTTTAACTAATGCTTAAGCTGCTCTTGCCTATGAATAGTGTAAAAACCAAACAGGATGTCAAGAACAGATCTCAAAATCTTCTGCTTAATATGATATCTATTTTAGGCTCCTGAAAATATACATATTAATTAATGGAACCAAGTAACAGACTAGGAGACGTTTAAAGCCTATGACAGGCAAATGTGATTGGAACCTCATTAAGATTAAGATTATGCATTGATGACTGCAGGGAGTGCTCTCATTGGCTATGACATGTAATTTCATTTCTACTGAAAGTAACATACACTTCTCAGGAATTATTTGGGTAACATCTTTTTCCACAAAGTAATTACCTTTTCACATTTTGACATGGGTGATACTTGTTAATGGCAAAGTCTGAAGGTGTTACAAATGCATAAATCACTCTCAAACATTCTCAATTATATAACGTAGGGTATTTTTATACCAGCCTCACCATCATCAAAAATATACTTAACAAGTTACTCTGCTAAGAGAATTACATACATGCCTTTTATTAAGGAGGAATAACAATTGAAAATGATAATAAAATTGTCAATATACAGAAAAAGGAACTAAGAACAAAAAACAACTTACTAAGTCAAGAAAGTATCGAAGAGTAAACTAGAGTTAAGTGCATTCTGAAATTGAGAGTAAGATGTATTTGTTGATGAGATGAAATTATGGTAAAGTTCAAAGCTAGAGAGAAGCTATATTTTGTTGTACAGCTATCTATGATATCTCAAGTGGATGCTATTTTTGGGTTTCTGTTCATCTATTGACCTGGTCTACCAATGTGTATGACCAGAAAATAAAATGGATTGCATGATGCAAGTAGCAAAATGTGCATATTGAATTTAAAATGCATTATCTTTATGAAGAGAAGAGGATTACTTTGCTAATTATATTTTAATATGAGTTGGCATTTCCAGAACACATACTGCTTATTTAAAAGGAAGATGCTTTAACAATATGCTAATACCATCCAAATGTGAAAGGCACAATGGAATTTGATCTGTCATCCCCTCCCCTACCACCATCACCACATACACATGACCAAAAAATTTGGATCTTGAATCCACCCCCCTTTTACAGAGGCTTCATTGCACAGATATACCTTTCCTGTCTGAAACTATTTTCTATGAATCCTGCCTATAGCATTCTGTCAGTGTGATTTGTAGTAGCAAATAGTCAAGTTTAGTATACAACTCTTTTCCATGTAATTAACCACTTTTTTTCTCTCATTCCAGAGGAACCGGGTGTCAGAATTGAAACTTCATTATTAGAGATCTGGTCATGGCATTAGAAGCTTAATGGGCCTCACATTCTCTGATGAATGGAGCCTACAAGTTTGAAAAAGCATCAGAGTCCCTGGTGGGCAGAGAGTCAGCACTGGGCAGTCAAATATGGAAAATCAATGGGGAAAATCAACTTAAGATGGAAATGAAAGAACAGGAAGGGAGAAAAAAAGCAGAAAGTAGGAACCCAGATGAGAAGAGAATAAAAGCAAAAGAAATGTGTATTTTGTATATTGTGGAACATTTGCCTTTGTGCTACCAGCTGGGATAAAGAACGTTTATAGCCTTGGCAGAGTGTTCAGATGGAATGTGCATTGCTATAAGAAAGCCTCACTGTGTAGTCAATGCTACGCGGTGTTGCCCTGAGCGCCAGGAGGCATTCCGTGGAAACCCTCGGGGATGCTTCTGAGCACACTGTAAGGTATGGGGAGAACCCAGTGCCACTAATAAAGCTGCTGCCTGGCTGGAAAAAAAAAGGAAAGAAAGAAAGCCCCCAAAAAGTGCTTCCACTGCAAAATTCTGCAGGAACAGCAAATAACAAGGCCGGCCACTACCATCTAAGTGCTTACTGTGTACTAAACACCAGGGGCAATACACAGACATGTTTTCTCCTTTCCAGTCCCTATAATGTAGTCATTTATACTCACTTCACAGACAGAGACCCAGAGGTAAGTCATTTAAGTGATTTACCAAAGACAACATAGCTCTTCGGTGCAAGTCTGAGATGCCCACTTCCTCCACTACACCATTTTGACATTTATTTACAATATTCTGCAGTTGGAGTATCTCTGATATAGTAAGTGAATATTTGGTAATTGCTTTTAGGGCACAAAAGAATATGATTGAGAATCAATTCTGATTGATAACCATTGCTTAATCTGTATTAAATAGCAGGCTCCAATTTGGGGAAATGACTTTTCTACCTCTCCAACCTTGAACCATGTATAAGGGCAGAGGGAGCTGTTGGTTTTGAGATTTGAGTTGCCTGCCAATATAATCTAGGGTATAAGTATCTGTGACTTAACCAGAAGAATAAGATCTTTAGGTACTAGATGAGCTATAAAAAGTGGAAGATGATTGGCAGCAATTGCATTTCCAATTGCAAGCATCTTTAAGACTAAAAATGCTCTTCTTAAAGTCCTGCCATGTTGGCCAATAGTTTCTCTACTTTACCTGTTAGCAATAATAATTTCTAGCCATTTAAAATAAGCAGAATTCTGACTTACATATAAGTGAATTCCTGACCCAGAAAAAAATGCATACAGATTTTTTTAATGGCAAAAAGTAAACTTCATTTAATTGTACAGGAAATTGATCCATTTGCCTATAACATAAATATTTTCATTACTATCTTGCCTTTCTTTCAAAAATAAATAACAGACACTTCTATTAAAAAGAAAGTAAGAAAAGAAGGAGGAGAAGAGGAAGAAATATTTGAGTCATGCAAATAAAATAACATTACATGTGAATTGTCTTTATAATGTTTGAGAAGACATCTAACATCAATTCTAAGTTTTTGATTGGTGGAAATTGGTCCTGAGAGCCCTGGCCCACGTGGTGGATCACAGGAAATGCAGTCATTGTATGTGTTCTCACCACAAAAAAATAAGTATGTGAGATAGTGCACATGTTAATTAGCTCAATTCAGATATTACACAGTGTATACATCGTTCAAAACATTGTGATGTAGATAATAAACACATAGATTTTTATTTCTCAATTTAAAAAATATATAAGGAAATATACTTAAATCTGCCATTCTACTTTGTTCTTGTGAGGGTAAGCTTGTTTAAAGGAATAGGGAAGTTCTGTGGTTCTCTCAAAATTCAATTCTGCCCCTATCCTTCCTTGACCTGTAAGTCAATGAGGTCCTTTTGCCTCGATCTGCACATTATCATTGATATGTTATATCATCCCGGAAAACACCAGAAACTTACATTTGATTTTAGTTAAGAGACATGGACTCCTGACTGTTTCCATTTGACCTCTCCACTCTATCATGTACAGTGGCTACTCTTAAGGCAAATCTAAGAACACCAAGGAAAAGAGTTTAAAATCACTGACCAGGAGGGTGGGTGGTCTTTCCAAAGCAGCACCTTACACGGAGGAGTAAGTGCCTAGTATAAAAAATATCAAGGAAGAAGTAAATATGGACCAGGTAATAGTTATGTTGTATGCAAAGACTAAGTTCGTTTCTTTGAATACACTGTGTATACTAGAGAGGTGAGATTTGTCATGTACAGAAATACTGCACAATATAATTTCATTACCTTTAATACTGTGAGCTGTTCATTATTAAATACATAAGAAATTGACAAACTTTTGAAGTATTAGAATTAAAATTGGTGAAAACCTAAAAAATTTAAAGACATATTCAAATTATGTTGCCATGTTTTTTTTGAAAAGCCTGGTTTATTGTGATTATTTAGTGTAACATTTCAATGTCTACTATTTCAATTTATGTAAACAATTATGATGTTATTTGAGAATGGATTATAGCTGTGTAAAGTTAAATCCCAGCCAAAAGTCAACCAGAACAAGACATTGGTTTGTTCATAAAAAATACCAAGATTCACAATTTGCTTTAAAAAAAAAAAAAAAGCTGATGCGGGGCACAGTGGCTCATGCCTATAATCCCAGCAGTTAGAGAGGCCAAGGTTGGCAGATCACAAGGTGAAGAGATAGAGAGTGTCCTACATGGTGAAACCCCTCTCTCCTAAAAATACAAAAGTTAGCAGGGGGTGGTGGCACATGCCTGTAGTCCCAGCTACTCTTAGTTGAAATTGAGGCTGGGGGGACATCAGATAATAGAAAGGGTTTTAAATCATGGAATCTGGTGCAATCAGTAAGGGAGAGGGCATACTCACAGAAGAGAAACAGATCTAGGATTGAGCCCTAAAATACTTCATTGTTTAAAAGGTCAGCAAGAGAAGACACCAGTAAATGATGGAATGCAAATAAGTAGCAAAATGAAAAACTGAAACAAAAAAATGTGGGCCAGGAGTGATGGTTCACACCTCTAGTCCCAGAGCTTTGAGAGGTTGAGGTAAGAGGTTCTCTTGAAGCCAGGGGTTTGACACCAGCCTGGGCAATAAAGTAAGAAACGCCCAACTCTACAAACATAAAAATGAAAGAATTAGCCAGGTGTGGTGGTACACACCTGTAGTTCCAGCTACTTAGGAGGCTGAGACAGGAGGATCACTTGATCCAAAGAGTAGGAGACTGCAGTGAGCTATGATCACACCACTGCACTCTAGCCTGGATGACAAAGAGAGAGCCTGTCTCTAAAAAAAAAACCAGAAACAAAATCTATAAATATGTTTAAAGTACAAAGTAAGGGAAGATTTCTACGTACTGTAATTATGAGAGAAGACTTCTTTGTAGAAAAGGATCTTGCAGGTTGGGTAGAATTTTGAGTTCCTGTCATTTCTGCCCACAGATATCTCTTCAACTGCAGATGTTAACCCACATATTTTTGATCAAGTATGGTGCAGTAAGAGCTTTATGACTCTTCAAGAACTAATTTTCATTTTTTATGTGACATCTAAAGCATAATGGTCAAGGAAGGGCAAATTCTTTGGAGTAGGTATTACATATCTTCAGACTCACCTGAAGTTTCTTTAAATTTTCTAATAGATTGTTCAATGATAAAATAAGAAAGTGCTCTTGTTTATTTTATAGCATATCTTTTCATCACAGTTTTATTTTCTTACCTATATGCCAGAGTGTCTGAGGGAATCTTTTAAAAGTCCGCCAGAAGTCAAGTTAAAAGAAGACTTTTAGTCTGATACTAGATTCTAGTCTCAGACTTCTCTTTAAGCTTAAGTTATAGTTGTTCTGAGCCTTTCAGCACCGTGGAGAGAGAAGCAGGGAGAATCCAGGGTACATAGAGCAGGGGGCCCCAGTCAGTGTGACTTCAGAAAAAATAAAAATTTATACACACACACACACACGAAATCTCCCCAACAGGCTTAAACACCTGCTTTTAAAGTACACTGTCAGTGAAATCTTTATTATCAAAATCATTAGCACCAGGTGAAAATGTGTTACATAAAAAATAAAATGAACACAGGCAAAGCCACACAGTGTAGACAAAAATCCATTAAAGGTAAGGATGTTGAGATTGGGATACACTGCGGAGAACAGTCTACAGGTTTAATTCACCATCATCCTATTATTTCATAATTGTTTTGTGTCTTTTTAGAATTTAAAATTCTTGTTTTTTTCAAACATCGTTTACATACCATTGTGCCTTATTTGAAACAAAAGAGGAATTGTACTCAGAATAAACTCAATAGAGAAAGGCATTTCATCACAAATACTAAATTGAAGCATTTCATGGATTAACAACAACACTTAAATAAAGGGTAAGCAAACTGTGGCCCATGGGCCAAATCTGGCACACCATCTATTGTTGTAAATAAAATGGTGTTAGATCACAGCATGTCCATCCATTTACAGATTGTCTATGGCTGCTTTCACACTGCAGTGGCAGAGCTAAGTAGCTATGACAGAGACCATATGGCCCCAGAGAGTAAAATATTTTTCACCTGGCTCCTTACAGAAAAAGTTGGACAACCTCAGCCTTAGAACCTCTCTCACTATGTATATACTTCTATTTTAGACACCACTCTAACAAGTGGTATTACTTATTCTCCCAGGTTGAAAAAGGAAAAGGAAGGTGAACAAACATTTGAAAAAGAAAGAATTAACCTTCCTTCCTCCTCTTTTTCCTGACAAACACTAAGCTAAGATTTGAGTCCTTACTAGAACAATTAGTTCAAATTTTCACTTTTGAAACTAAAGGTACAACCATAAAGAGATATGTGGTTCCTTCTTAATCTGCAGAAGGCTGAAAGGAGTACTCATTACAATCAGGGAAAGAGCTACTGACTGGCTCTATGAAGACGAGAGCCTTGAAAATTTTGAAGCAATTTGGATAACATTTATTTTTCTCCTCAATACCGATTTAGCCTACTGCCTATGTTAATTAGTTTTATTCTTGGCACATGTGTAAATGTGTCCTACAATTCTGATCTTTACTCCTTGAAAAAGTGAGAACAGAAACAGACACAATGAAACTCATGAAGGTGGAGCCAATTCATGAAGACCAGACTTGCAGAGAACATATAAATCTAGGCTAGATGCCCAGGCAAAGCCCCTCTCCTTGGTTTATTGTATAGATCTTGGGTATTTACAGTCAGAACTGAAGATTTTGCTAAAGACTCATGGCATTGGTCCTGTCTGAGTGACTTGCCCGGAGAAATACATAATGGGAAGAGGTGACTAGATCCTTCAGTTAAAGTAGGGTAACAGGGATGTACAGAAAGAGAATAAAAGTAGGAAGATCTTTGACAGAAAGGGGTAGAAAGGGCGAAAATCTGTCTCTATGAAAAATATTTAAAAAATTAGCCAGGTGTGGTGGTGCATGCCTGTAGTTCCAGCTACTCTGGAGGCTGAGGTGGGGGGATCTCTTGAGCTTAGGAGGTTGAGGCTACAGTGGGCTGTGATCATGCTATTGCACTTGAGCATGGGTGACAGAGTGAGACCCCATCTCTTAAAAAAAAAACTGCGTTCTTTAAAAATAAAAAAGGTAATTAGGTGTCTTTTAAAACAAATCAGGATTAGGAAGCCTGGGTTCTATTCTATGGTATTCTGGAGAAGATGACAAAAATCACAGGGAAGATTAAGTGATATAAACTAGAAAAGTAGGTCAAGCTTTGGTGTTGTATAAGAGGAAAATAAGATGAGACAGACACAGGATTAAACCTTATGAATAGTCCTGAAACTTCAGCTGGCAGGAAACTTCTCTTTTTCTTACAGGAGTGATGAGAAAGCAAAGAGACATGGGGTAGCAGGAAGAGAGTCATGAGGACACAGAATTCTCTGAAAGCAATTCAGAAGATAGAAATATGAGGCAATAGCATTCATTTGCTTCCAAAATATGCTTTTAGAAAGCATCATTCTCTACTTTGGGACCATTCTAAATACCTGACATCTGAGGCAAATAACTACACTGTTTGACACTGCTCTTCAATCTCTCTCTAAAGTGAAATTTGAAAGAAATAACTTTTTTTAACCCGCTGATGATTCAAGTAAAATGATTACAGGGTATTCAGATTGCTACTTTGTGCTAATAAAATCTGTCTTCAAAAGTTTTGATTTCTCCATTCTTTTCAATGAATAAGATAATCTCTCAGTTGATATTGTTTAAATTGGGTCAGAAGATAAATCTTGCCATAAAAAGGAAAGGAAAGGACTTTTATTTAGGCTCTGACACAATTCATTATATTTGCAACTATACATAAAAGGAAGAGAGATGAAACCCAAACTTATAGATGCACTTTTATATAGCTGTCAAGAAACACAAACACTGTTACCATGTAGCTGATGACATTGGAGAGAAAAGCAGTTCCCAAATGATGTGAGGTTAAATCTACAAAGGTGAGGTAAATTGTGAGGGGAAGCATTTAACAGGTAAAACCAATCAACACAGACAGGTAATCAAGGCAGCACTGTCACATTTCTTTCTCAATAAAAGGTTTATACTGTTGAGCTTTGGAGACAGAGTATCTTAATAATTACATCAAATGTTTGCTTCACTTTGTCTGTCTACAAATCCCTAAGTCACCAGTTGACACGAATCAGATGGTTAATTATTTTAAGCAATCTCAGCTCAAATCTTCACTTCCCTTTGCTCTTATGACACTGTATTGTTAGCACCTGCTCACTTACCTGTCCCCTCCCCCTGTCTGTAAATTCACTGAAGACAAGGATTGTATTTAATGCACTGATTCTAAGAGTGTGGTTCTGGCACCAGCAGCATCAGCATTGCCTGGGAAATGATCAGAAATGCAAAAACTTGGGTCCCACCCCAGATCTGTTGAATCAAATATTCTAGGGATGGGGCCTAGCACTCCGCTTTAAGAAGTCCTCTTAGTGATTCAAATACTCATTAATGGTTTTGAGAATCACTGGCAAAGAATCACATTCAGACACCAAGCACAATACCTGGCACTACGTAGAGTCACCCAGGGAAAATCAGACCTATGGGGAAATCTAACTTTTTCTGCAGTCAGCAAAGAGATTCATATACAATCTCCCATCATGCTACATCCCATCTATCACATAGAAAAGTGAAACATTGGAGAGAGATCCAAGATGGCCGATTAACAACAGCTCAGGATTGTAGCTCCCAGTGAAAGCGCAGAGAGCGAGTGGACGCCGCACTTTCAGACGAATTTTTGTTGCCCACAGACTGGGAGATTCCCGGCAGACGAGCCACACGGGTCGCCAGCACGACTTTTTTGGCCGGCACGGCTGTTTTGCCGGAGCCCCGGCACGGTGATTCTCAGCGCGGAGTATACGGGACGGGGTGCCCTTTGAGTCCGGCTCAGCTGGTCCCATCCCCACAAGGAGAATAGCAATTGGAAGCGCTGAGGACTGAGAGTTTCACAGTAGGCACAGCTGAACCTTGAAGATCCAGCTCTGCAGGGAAGGGGCGTCCGCCAAAGGAAAACTAAGAAACAGAAAAAACTTCATCACCAGGTGTAGAGATCCAAGATGGCCGATTAACAACAGCTCAGGATTGTAGCTCCCAGTGAAAGCACAGAGAGCGAGTGGACGCCGCAATTTCAGACGAATT
>CAUYLG010066903.1:0-17321 GCA_963573385.1 Cacajao melanocephalus
GACCTGGAACCAACAAATGCCCATCGATGATAGACTGGACAGGGACTATGTGGTACATATACACCATGGAATACTATGCAGCCATAAAAAATGATGAGTTCATGTTCTTTGTATGGACATGGATGAACCTGGAAACCATCATTCTCAGCAAACTGACGCAAGAACAGAAAATCAAACACTGTATGTTCTCACTCATAGGTGGATGTTGAACAATGAGAACACATGGACACAGGGAGGGGAGCATCACACACTGGGGTCTGTCGGGGGGAAATAGGAGAGAGACAGTGTGGGGTGGGGAATTGGGGAGAGATAGCATGGGGAGAAAATGCCAGATATAGGTGATGGGGAGGAAGGCAGCAAATCACACTGCCATGTGTGTACCTATGCAACAATCTTGCTTGTTCTTCACATGTACCCCAAAACCTAAAATGCAATTTAAAAAATTAAATAAATAATAAATATAACATTAGAACAGTTCTTGGAATACAGTGATGACTCAGTAGGTGTGAAGCACTTATATAGCACTTAAATCATGATGTGGGCAAAAACACTGTGCTTCTAGCTTCACCTTTCCAACAGCATCTTTCCAGAGCTTTCTATCTATAGTAAGCAAGGACACTGAGAAACACCATAAGTGACTGCAGGGAGGAAGATGCTAGACTACATACCGACCACTCTGAGAAGGAAACTCTCAGTGGAAGGTGGATGGGTGGATGGATGGGTGGTCACAGCAAAGGGGTTTATGGGCAACAGGGACTTCTGTGGGCTGTAGGAGGAGCACATTGACTACCCAAGAGGTGAGAATAGATGGAACTGCCCCTGAGAAGAGGGACGGGGTCCACTCTGCACCTGAGAAGGAACAAATGCTTGCACTTGTTGGCAGGACCCTGGGAAGTGGAAAGTGGATCTGACCTTCCTTAGAAGACCAACACTCACCAGCAGCACCCTAGAAGGTAAACAGGGCTGGGAGTGCAATAAAAAGTCCTGGTAGCCTAAGGGCTGGTACCTCTACCTCCATCAGGACCTGGTGCCAGAAATAAAAAGTTTTAGAATATCCCCACTGGAGGCTGAGGGCAGTGGCTCAGCCTGTTTTTTCAGCACTTTGGAAGGCCATGGCAGGAAGATCACTTGAGGTCAGGAGTTCAAGAGCAGCTTGGCCAATATGGTGAAAGCGCTCTAATAAAAATACCAAAATTAGCAGGAATGGTGGTGGGAGTCTGTAATCCCAGCTACTTGAGAGGCCGAGGTGGGAGAATCGCTTGAACCTAGGAGGCGGAGGTTGCAGTGAGCCGAGATCGTGCCACTGCACTCCAGCTGGGGCAATAAGAGTGAGACTCCATCTAACAAAACAAAACAAAAAAAGAATATTCCCACTGAAGAGGTCCTGCAAGTCCAGCCACTAATCTGTACAAATTGTTGTACAGATTGGGAAACTGAGGCTCAGAGAGGCGGCCCCCATCCCATCACAGCATCCCAGCTCCATGTGCATACCTGGCAGGGGGCGCCTTTCCCTGCCATGCCTGCCAGGCAGGGTTCCCCAAGGAGAAACACCTCTTAAAGAGTTTTTCCCTACAGGTGAACTCGCAACCTGTATCCAGCAGCGCAGTCTCCAAGGTGAACCTCGCACAAATGCATTGCAAATGTGCGTCCTTCCATTTCTGGCTACCATGGGAGCTCGGGAGCAGCAGCCAGTGTCCCCAGAGCATCCAGCCCACATTTTCTGTCCTGCCTCCCAACTTTTGCAAGCTGTAGTTATTTGATAATGAATTTTTAAAATCTCTCACAATAATTGTTATCCTCCCCACCTGGTGCAGCTCAGGTGGTGGACACAGATGCCTCCTCCCCTCTCCTCCTCCTCCCAGTGCACACAGCTGTGGCTCCAGCCCAGGGTGAAGAGCCACAGCAGAGGCACCTTCTGCAAAGTCAGTAGGGAGGGCCCTGGAGGCTGGGCCACAGAGACCCCCTATTCGTCACTGCACCCCCCAATGAGGACTCCCACAACCTCCCCTGGCTTAGGCCACCTCCCCCAAAGCCCACTCTCTGGAGGCCAAGACTGTCTGGTGAATGGCTAGGAGCTACTAGGCACAGAGTTCAACACTGCAAATATTTATTAGGCACCTACTGTGTTCCCAGGCCCTGAGCAGATCTGGTCTCCAAAACAAGTGAGAGCAGCCCCTGCCCACAGGGAGACTGGGGAAGCTGCCCCTAACCTGAGAAGGTGAGAGGGGATTCCAGGGCAGGGATCCTCCAGACAGAACCTACTCAAAGTGCCAGGGCTAGACAAGGAGGGAGGGCTTGGCTTTGCAGCAAAGCCCAACAGAGAGCTCTGCCCACCCCAATCACCTCCAGCTCTTCCTCCAACTTCTGCAAAGGGTCATCCCTGAAAGCACCCTCAGAGCCTCTTTTAGAAAGCTATGGGTCTCGACCAGGCATGGTGGCTCACGCCTAGAATCCCAGCACTTTGGGAGGCCCAGGTGGGCAGATGACTTGAGGCCAGGAGTTCGAGACCAGCCTGGACAACAAGGAGGAAGTTCATCTCTACTAAAAATACAAAATTTAGCCAGGCAGGGTGGTGTGTGCCTGTAGTCCCAGCTACTTGCTGGGCTGAAGCAGGAGAATCGCTTGAACCCTGGAAGCAGAGGTTGCAGTTAGCGGAGATCCTGCCACTGCACTCCAGTGAAAGAAAAAAAAAAGGAAAAAAAAGCTGTAGGACTCAGAAAATAAAGTCATGTGAGGGAAAGAGTGGAAGCAGGTGGCTGAGAGGCAGACCCACACACAAACAGGGGCAAGCAGGGGGCAGGTTGGAGAGAGCCAGGTGAACTTCCGACCCGACTTGGGGGCCATATCTGAGTCTGATGGCTCAGCCACAAGTGGTTTGAATGGGGTCCTTTGCTATAGGGAACTGAACCCAACCACAGCTTGGTTACATACCCAGAAAGCCAAGAAAGTTCTGTCTTGTTGTTGTTTTAGTTTTTTAAGCCTGAACTCATTTTTAAGATTTTAAGTGAATACTCAGTTTTGGTTTAAAGTTTTTAAATGAATGCTAAGACTTTTTGTTGAAGTTTTTTTAATGCCTACTAAGCTTTTTTCTTTCATTAAGCCTGGGTTGATTTTCAGCTTTTTAATGAATATGATTTAAATTATTTATTTTAAGTGCTAAGGTTTTGTGGGTTTGTTGTTTTTGTTGTTGTTTTGATATAAAGTGTCACTCACTCTGTCACCCAGGCTAGAGTGCAGTGGTGCAATCTGGGCTCACTGCAACCTCTGCCTGCTGGGTTCAAGGGATCCTCCTGCCTCAGCCTCCTGAGCAGCGGGGATTGCAGGCATGCACCACCATGCCCAGCTAATTTTTGTAT
Organism: Cacajao melanocephalus; assembly: GCA_963573385.1. Taxonomy (NCBI): domain Eukaryota; kingdom Metazoa; phylum Chordata; class Mammalia; order Primates; family Pitheciidae; genus Cacajao; species Cacajao melanocephalus. Next base: position 3,357 of record CAUYLG010066903.1, read on the forward strand.
TTTTATTAAACATGAGGTTTCACCATGTTGTCCAGGCTGGTCTCGAACTCCTGACCTCAAGTGATCCACCCACCTTGGCCTCCCAAAGAGCTGGGATTATAGACATGAGCCACCATGCCTGGCCTTAAATGCCAATTTTTAATTAAAATTTAAAATTAAGCTTTTAATAAATTCATTTTTCATTTTTTGAGTTTTTTTGTGGGGAACCATGGGGAACAGGTCTTGCTGTGTGACTGTCACCCAGGCTGGATGCAGCAATATGATCATAGCTCACTGCAGCTTTGAACTGCTGGGCTCAAGTGATCCTTGGCAGTGGCTGGAGTTCCAGGTACCAGGAGGTGAGCAGTGGTAAAGGCTTTTCCCAGGCAGGAGGTACCGCTTAGGTGTAGACTGACTCCTGGTAACTGTATGGTCTTCTCTGAACCACAAGTGACTCTGGGGCAGTGAATGTATTATCTCTATGGTACCAACCAAGAGCTGGTACAGAGAGGGCGTTATTGAAGATCTGTCTAAGGCCAGATGGAAGAGGGACCCGTGAAGCCACGCTCCGAGGTCTAGTTTTCTCATTGCTGTTTTTTAGGCGGTTTCATGGATTTTTGTTCTTTGCTTTTCTTGTGGCGGGGGGGGGCTGGTGTTTTTGCTGTTGTTGTTGTTTTTCATACAGGGTCTTGCTCTGTCACCCAGGCTGCAATGCAGTGGCACAATCATGTCTCACTGCAACCTTTACCTCTCAAGCACAAGTGATCCTCCCACCTCAGCCTCCTAAGCAGCCGGGACTACAGGCATGCACCTCCATGCCCGGCTCAGTTTTAAATTTTTTGGGTAGAGATGGGGTCTCACTATGTTGCCCAGGCTGGTGTTGAACTCCTGGCCTCAGTTGATCCTCCTGCCCTCGGCATCCCAAAGTGCTGGAATTGCAGATGTGAGCCACTGCAGTTGCCCTCTAAAGTCTAGTTTTATCTTGTGAAGAGCTAGGAGCCACTATCAGGTGACAAGTCAGGGCCCTTCTACGCTCCTCCAGGAAGCCCACCCTGACTGTTACCCTGGGGTTCACTGGTATCTCTGAGCACATGGTGCCTCTGAGCCAGGCCGCAGCCGTGGAAGAGGTGGGTGCGATGCTTCTAGAGATTAGAAGACAAATCATGAGAAGCAGAACAGTCTGATTTTCCTGAAGAATGCCCCTCCTTCTTTCCAGCACTCAACACTGCTCCTCTGCCTCCATCTTCCACTTCCAACCTCCACCTTCTGTTGCTGGATCACCAGGGTCCAACTTACATTTCTTTAAAAACTTAAAATGGGCTTGGCATGGTGGCATGCACCTAAAATCCCAGCACTTTGGGAGGCTCAGGCAGGAGAATCGCTTGAGGCCAGGAGTTCTGCTGCACTCCAGCCTGGGTGACAGAGTGAGATCCCATCTCTAAATAATAATAATAATAATAGGCCAGGCATAGTGACTCATGCCTGTAATCCCAGCACTTTGGGAGGCTAAGGCGAGTGGATCACCTGAAGTCAGGAGACTGAGACCAGCCTGGCCAACAAGGTGAAACCCTGTTTCTACTAAAAATACAAAAACTAGCCGGGGGTGGTAGCAGGCACCTGTAATGCCAGCCTCTCGGGAGGCTGAGGCAGGAAAATTGCTTGAACCTCGGAAGTGGAGGTTGCAGTGAGCTGAGATCACGCCATTGCGCTCCAGCCTGGGCTGAGATCGTGTCGCTGCACTCCAGCCTGGGGGACAAAGCAAGACTGAGTCTCAATAATAATAGCAATAACAATAAAGCTTTGTTGATGAACAGATCCAAAATTTTCCAATCAGAACATCTGGAAAAAAAGCTGTTTGAATTTCGGCATATGTAAAAGTTTCATGGCTTCAGGAGTGTCCAAGGGAGAGAATACAGTCATGGCTTCTTAGTTTGTTTCTGGTTGGGCCAGTAAAGCCCCTTCCTCATCCCTCTTTTCCTCTTGTCACTAGAGACGGAAACTAAAAACCATGGCTTCAGGCTGGTAAAACCTGAAACAAAAAAGAACAGAACAATAACCACAGCCACATAAGGCAGGTTGGACAAGCTTGGTAGGGTTTAATATCTTTTCTTATAATTTATTCTCTATGGACAGGGCACATCGTCTGCTCATTGTGGAAACTGCACAATGCCCAGATTAGGACTCCCTCCTTTAGGAAGCCTTCCAGGCTCTACAGGCCGTGTCAGGTTCTATCCACCATGTTCCCACAGTCCCTAGGATCCTCACCATTGCAATCTTCAATACACAGTATTGGGGTCATTGGTTTACCCATCACTCTATCTCATCACGAGCTCCTGCAGGCAGACACTGGACTCGTTCCTTCCTGTGTCCTCAGCAATGCAAGCAAGGTGGCAGGAACAGTTAGTGGCACTGGGCTTGAAAAGCAGGCTGGCCTGTGTGAGCTGCCTTCTGCTCCCTGTCCTGGGTCGTGATGGGACAAGGCCTCTTTCTAAAAGGCCCTTTCACAAGCTTGACCCCCTCCCCTACCAGGTTGTGGAACCCTCTTCAGAGTCTTAGAGAAATTCCTCTCTTCCTGTCTCCCTGGGCTCAGCGACCACCCTCCCAGCCTGCTGGGAGGGGGCTCCCACAGGTACCTCCCCTCCCCATCCAGCCCAGAGGAGGGGAATCAGATGCCTCGCTGGAGGCCCCTTGTCTGCACAGAGGCAGGAGTTATCTCTGTTTGGGGAGGTCTGGGGCCCCCAAAGTCTTAGATCCCCGTTAGTTCCATCAAAGAGGTGGCTTTGAACAAAGACAAGATGCCTGGTGTTCAAATTGGAAACAGCCTGGTGGGCCGAGGGGCAGCACCAGGTGGGGAGAGAGTTCAGGCCACCCCCAGGGGAGCCCAGGACACTGAAGGCATCCCACAGATGGTCACAAGAAGAGGAGGAGGAGGAGGGGAGAAGAGAAGACATTTCACTCCAGTTCCAGGGTAGAGAGCTGCGCACAGATGGGGCGGAGCCAAGTTTTTGAGTCAAGGCGACCTCCCCATGAAGGCTGGGGAGAAAGGATGGCCAATTGTAGTCACCACTCACACCCCACGAGGGGACTACTGTGTCCCACCCTGTACTGCACACCTTCGTGGATCCTGTCTCACCACCCACAGCAACCCCTGGGAACTAGAAAGAGAAGAAATGCATTGTCTTTGCTTTACAGATGGGGAAACTGAGGCTCATAAGGAGTGATCGGATGTTCCCTAGATCACCCAGGATGCCTGGAACAGCTGGGGTTCCAGCCCAGGTGCTTGGGTCTTCAGGGCTTCACCCCCACTCTGGAAACCCATAGCAAGGAATTAGAGTTTTGCTCTTGTTGCCCAGGCTGGAGTGCAATGGTGGGATCTCAGCTCACTGTAACCTCCACCTCCCAGGTTCAAGCGATTCTCCTGCCTCAGCCTCCCGAGTAGCTGGGATTACCGGTACCCACTACCATGCCTGGCTAACTTTTTTTTCATATATTTAATACAGATGGAGTTTTACCATGTTGGCCAGGTAGACCTCAGGTAATCCACCCGCTTTGCCCTCCCAGATTCCTGGGATTACAGGCATGAGCCACTGTGCATAGCCAAGGGATTGTTGAGTGTGTACAGTTCTCTATCCTTGTCACTCCCTGTTAGCAGCTGGCATCGAGAAAGCGTTTTGATTTGAAACTTAAGGTTTAAAATAGAGCTGGAGAAACAAAACAGAAATTTCTTGTAAATGCCAACAAGTACCCATACTAGCAGACAGGATGAGATTTTTTTTTTTTTTGAGATGGAGTCTCACTCTGTTGCCCAGGCTGAAGTGCAGTGGTGTGGTCTTGGCTCACTGCAACCTCCACCTCCTGGGTTCAAGTGATTCTCCTGCCTCAGCCTCCCGAGTAGCTTGGACTACAGATGCCCACCACCACACACAGCTAATTTTTGTATTTTTAGGAGAGACGAGTTTTTATCATATTAGCCAGGCTGGTCTTGAACTCCTGACCTCATAATCCTCCCACTTCACCCTCCCAAAGTGCTGGCACTACAGGTGTGGGCCACTGCACATTCAACTATAGAGCAAATGTAAAAGATCTCTCCCACCCTGCTGCTCTTTGGGGATGACTACCGCTGTCTAAACTCCCTCCAGAGGATGTCCTCTAACCCCTTCCCACCCCACAAGCCTCCAGACATCTGGTCCCCCATCTGCTCTCCACCTATATGCCCCACAAGCCCCTCTCCAGTAGATGGAGAGTAGGTGAAGTTGCTGTCTCCTGGTGCTACCTTGCTGTGGGCCACCTAGGTGCAGTTGCTCCAAACTCTGCTCAAACGAGAGAGGCTCTGACGTGGTGGATGTGGTCCCCAGGTCCCAGTGAGCAGAGGGAGCCTCTGTGAGGCTCCAATACGTAGTGAAGACATTAAAATATGTGCAAAGTGGAGTGAGGATTCTTTGTTTAATGAACAATAGAACCAAAGAAGTGATGAGGTCAGGAAGCTGTCCCTAGGAGCAGGGGAGAGAGAGGAGATAGGACTTCTGTTGGCTGTGCATGGTAGCTCATGCCTGTAGTACCAGGACTTTGGGAGGTGGAAGCAGGAGGATCACTTGAGGTCAGGAGTTCAAGACCAGCATGGGCAACATAGCAAGACCTTGTATCTTAAAAAAAAAAAAAAAAAAAGCCTTCTGCCTAAGAGTTTCAGAGACTCTGTTTATAATAGTGAAAAACAGAGAACAACCTAAATTTCCAGCAATACTTAACTAATCTCATGTGAATGCATATCAAGTCCCCACTATAAGCAATGCTTGTGGCCGCCTTTTATTTTGTTGTTTTTTTGAAATGGATTCTCATTCTGTCACCAGGCTGGAGTGCAGTGGTGTGATCTCAGCTCACTGCAATCTCCACTTCTTGGGTTCAAATTATTCTCCTGCCTCAGCCTCCAGAATAGCTGTGAATACAGGCGCGTTCCACCTCGTTCAGCTAATTTTTGTATTTTTTAGTAGAGACGGGGTTTTACCCTGTAGGCCAGGATGGTCTCGATCTCTTGACATGGTCCACCAGCCTCGGCCTCCCAAAGTGCTGGGATTACAGGCATGAGCCACTTCGCCTGGCCGCTTGTGAATGTCTTTTATTAGCATGGGAGAAATGCTGTCAGCACGATGCAAGATTAAATGAGACAAATCATGTAAAGGATTTCTCACGGTGCCTGTCACAATATAAACACTCAAAAACTGTTAGCTGTGGTGTGGGATGAAGGCAGAGACGAATATATGTGTGTGTGTGTGTGTGTGTGTGTGTGTGTGCGTGTGTGTGTGTAATAATCCCAGATTTGTAAACAACAACAAACATATTTTAAAAGGCAGGAGGGGGTGGGAAAAGGTGGGTCATGCCTGTATTCACAGCGCTTTAGGAGACCGAAGCAGAAGAGTCGCTTGAGCCCAGGTTTTCAAAACCAGCTTGGGCAACATAGCAAGACCCCTTCTCTACAAAAAATGTAAAAAATTAGCCAAGCGTGGTAGTGCATGCCTGTAGTCTCAGCTACTCGGGAGACTGAGGTGGGAGGATAGCTGGAGCCCAGGAGTTTGAGGCTGCAGTGAGCCACAATTGCACCACTGTACTCCAGCCTGGGTGATAGAGCAAGACCTTGTGTCAAATAATAATAATAAAGGCAGAAGGAAATTAGAAAATATTGGTGAGTTGTGGGATTATTGGCGATTTGGAGCTCACTCCTCTGTATTCTCCAATTTTTCTATGAGTAGATTTTTTTTTATCAGTGGAAATTTTTTAAGCATTTTATTATGCAAATTTCTCAACGTGGAGCAGAGTTGAAATACTGTTACAATGAACAAATATGTACCTCTTCTTAGATTCCACACTAACATTGTATTATCTTTTATCCCAAAGCCATTCATCTACCTCACCTCTCTCTATCCAGCCATAAATCCATCTTAGGTTGTACATTGCATTTTAAAGTAAACTGCAGATACCTTTCTTAAATACTTCAACATGCATATCAGGAAAAGTAGTTACATTGTTGTTCTTGAGATGAGGTCTTGCTCTATCACCAGGCTGGAGTGCAGTGGTGCGATATTGGCTCACTGCAACCTCCACCTCCTGCGTTCAAGTGATTCTCTTGCCTCAGCCTCCCAAGTAGCTGGAATTACAGGCATGCACCACCACACAGAGCTAATTTTTGTATTCTGAGTAGAGATGAGGTTTCACCATGTTGGCCAGCATGGTCTCGATCTCCTGACCTCGTGATCTGCCCACCTTAGCCTCCCAAATTGCTGGGTTTACAGGCCTGAGTCACCACACCCGGCCTGTTTTGTGTTTTTTTTTTTTTTTTTTTTGAGTCTGTTGCCCAGGCTGGAGTGCAGTGGTGTGATCACCACTCACTGCAATCTCCGCCTTCTGAATTCAAGCAATTCTCCTGCCTCAACTTCCCAAGTAGCTGAGACTACAGGTGTGCGCCACCACGCCTGATTAAGTTTTGTATTTTTTTTAGTAGAGTTGGGGTTTCACCATGCTATTCAGGCTGGTCTCAAACTCCTGAGCTCAAGTGATCCTCCCACCCTGACCTCCCAAAGTGCTGGGATTACAGGCATGAGCCACTGCACTTGGCCAGGGAAAGTAGTTTTTAATAGTTAGCTAGAGGAGAGAGGCTGTATTCAGCCCCCTTCTCAACCCTCCTTTCAACAGGCTGGTGTGGAGGGGCTGCAGTGAGGTGGGGTGGGGCCCAGCCCTCCAGCCTTCCTCTCTGAGTGACCTAATCAGCCCTCACAGTCTGGGAATTTCTCCTTACCTGATGAAGAGACAATGAGATATAAATACACCTCTCTTCTCCCAATCACCTGAGGGTGTGGTGAAGTCTACCTGAGATAAACCTGAATTCACCCTGGGATTCCTATGGGGATAAAGTTGTCAGATGAAACAAATAGAAAAACAAAAATCAGCCAGACTGGGTGGCATGCACCTATGGTCTTGGTTACTAGGGAGGCTGAGGTGGGAGGATCACTTGAGTTCACTTGTTGAACCAGAGTTCAACACTGCAATGAGCTATGATTGTGCCACTATACTCCATCCTGGGCAACAGAGCAAGACCCTGTCGCTTAAAAAAATGTTTCCTGTTCTCTCAGGGTATTTCAAAAATTAAATTTAAATAAATAAATAATATAAAAATAGAGGATACCCAGTTAAACTTGATTTTCAAATTAACAAATTTTATTAGTGTAAGTCTATATCATAATGAATTTGGGATATACTTACACTAATACTAGCCCAAAAAATATTTGGGATATACTTGCACTAAAAAATGACACAGTCTGTATGTTATCTGGCAACCCTATGAAAGATGTTAGGTTATGGGTTGGCATTTTTTTTTGTTTGAGACAGGGTCTTGCCCTGTTACCCAGGCTAGAGTGCAATGATATGACCATAACTCCCTACGGCCTCGACCTTCTCAAGGCTCAAGCCATTCTCCCACCTCCGCCTCCGGAGTAGCTGGGACCATGGGTGTTCACCACCACACGCAGATAATTTTGTTTAATTTTAAGAGAGATGGGGTCTCGCTATGTTACACAGGCTGGTCTCAAACTCCTGGCCTCAAGCAATCCTCCCACCTCAGCCACCCAGAATGCTGGGATCACAGCCGTGAGCCACCATGCCTGGCTCAGGTTGGGATTTTTGATAATAAAGTCTCACATTTGTGCTATACAGTGTAGCCCACAAGGTGCTTTCAATTTGTCATCTCACTCAAGGCTCAATATCAGTACCTAGGAGAGTAGGATTTTATTCCCATTTTAGAGCTGAAGAAACAGAGGCTCCATTAAAGCCCAGCTTCTAGCTTCCCCACCCAGCTGAAAAGGTGTGGGGTCAGTGCTTAGCCTGGGTGTCTGGCCTCTCGTACAGGCTCTCCCCAGTCTTGTTGCTCTCTCTGAGCCCTCGGTAGACTGCACATTTTTATCCTGAAACCCACAAGCAGGGTTCTGGGACAAGGCTTTCAAGCCTGCAGCTCCAGCGAGCTTAAATGACCCTGTTGAAATAGACATTAAAACGATGAGGAGAGAGTCCACCATGTCCCTCAGAGAGGTCACGCAGAGTCAAAGAGAGGCCTCTGCAGGGTCTACCAACTCTGAAGTCCCTACTTTCCTATTCGTAGGGCACCTGTGTGCCTTGCAGGGCTATGTGCAGCACTGAGAGGTGGACACTTACTAGGTGACAGAGTTGAACAACCAGCCAAGACCAGCGATCCAGGCAGAGGCTGAGCTCTGTGTAGCTTTGGTGAAACTTCAGAGTCTTTCTTACATCAAGCAAGAAAGACATTATCTGTCTGGGCACAGTGGCTCACACCTGTAATCTCAGCACTTTGGGAGGCTGAGGCAGTGGAATTATCAGATGTCAAGTGTTCAAGACCAGCCTGCCCAACATGGTGAAACCCCGTCTCTACTAAAAATACAAAAATTAGCCAGACATGGTGGTGGGCACCTGTAATCCCAGCTACTCAGGGGGCTGAGGCAGGAGAATCACTTGAATCCAGGAGGCAAAGTTTGCAGTGAGCCGAGATAATGCCACTGTACTACAGCCTGGGGGATAGAGTGAGACTCCATCTCAGAAAAAAAAAGAAAGAAAGAAAGAAAAAAAGACTATTATTCCATACATCCGCATACATGTGACCATTGCTTCATCTATTGGTTGCCTGGTTTGTTTGAAGATAGGGTCTTGCTCTGTTGCTCAGGCTGGAGAGCAGTGATGCAATTGTAACTCATGGCAGCCTCTCACTTCTGGGCTCCAAGATCCTCCCACCTCAGCCTCCCAGGTAGCTAGGACTACAGGTGTGCATCACCATGTCCAGCTAATTTTTAGTTTTTATTTTTGTAGGGAACAGTTTTGCTATTTTGCCTAGGCCGGTGTCAAACTCCTGGCCACAAATGATCCTTCTGCCTCAGCCTCTCAAAGTGCTGAGATTACAGGTGTGAGCCACTGCACCCAGCCAGGTCATTGCATTTGAGTAGTGATTTTAAAACGTACTTTCTTTTGCTGTCATTATTCACTGAAAGATTTGTATTCAAATTTAGTAATGCAGTCACCAAATCTTTCTAGGTTGAGTATTGTTGCATGCTGTTCTGATAAAGGAGGGAAAAACTCCCTGTCTGAATTTGCATGATTCCTCCTCCTACACACGTACACATCCTGCCCCATAACACTTTCTTTCCCAAAAGGAAAGTTCTTTTTATTGTTTTATTTTTACTTTGAGCTCCTGAGATTCGTTTCTGGCAAGGTTTTTCCCTCTCTTTCTCTACCAGACAATTTTGAAATAGTCATCATTTCTGTGAGACGATAAACAGTGAGAGACTGCTTTACTTTTGAAGGCAATGAAAACACGTCTCTGGTTTTACTCTGAAACACATCAGGAAAAACACTCCTATCACATTTAGCACATGGCAAGGAATTCTCCACTCATGAGCCACCTGTATGTTTGATGATTGTTTAATACTGCTTCCCAAGTTTCAGTCATCCCTGGAAGCCACTCAATCCCATCCAGCCTCATGATGTGCCACCTTATGCGCTTTCAGCAAACTTACCGAGCGTCTCGCAGATCGCTCCACCACTCTCATTACATGTGTTTTGGGTAATCGCCAATCTTTTCACAGAGGAATGCAAGATGTACAACGAACGCACCTTGTGGTTTTTTATTTTTCTACAAAAGCGTCAGCATCACAAAGTGCAATGGACAATGCACCCCGATGTGCTTGCACACCCCCGTTTTTCTGCCTTGTGCCATACTGTGGTGCAGCCAGCGTTTCCCACAGATGTATCCACTCTTCCGTTGCGGATTCGGCCTCCCATGTGACAAATTCCACTTTAATTTGCAGATAATCATTTGTTACTGACAGTTTCATTAGGAAATCAACATCTTCCCCTCACCCAAATTGCTGTGATTTCAGATGTGCTTTACTTCTTTTGTATTTTCAGAATTTTTACAGAATTGTTCCTTTTTAAAGCAGAAGCTTATGTGCTACATGTCTTTATATATATATATATTATATATATATAATATATATAGGCAACTTTATACATGTCTATATATACTTTATATAAATTTATATAATTCTATGTAATTACATGTTACATAAATTTATATAATTCTATAAATTTTGCAAATTTTTAATAATTTAATTATATAAATTGTATATAAATATATAGACAACTTTATATATATACATATGTGTGTGTGTGTGTGTGTGTATATGCAACTTATATATGTCTTTTTTTGAGATGGAGTCTCCCTGTATCACTCAATCTGTGGTGTAGTCGTTTGATCTCAGCTCACTGCAACCTCTGTCTCCTGGGTTCAAGTGATGCTCCTGCCTCAACCTCCTGTGTAGCTGAGATTACAGGCACCCGGCTAATTTTTTGCGTTGTTAGTAGAGATGGGTTTCCACCGTGTTATCCAGGACTGTTTCAAACTCTTGACTTCAAGTGATCCATCCTCCTCAGCCTCCCAAAGTGCTGGAATTATAGATGTGAGCTACCATGCCCAGCCTATATATGTTTCACTTTTTAGAGAAAGCTGGGGTTTCACAAGGTTGCTCAAAGTCCACTGTATCATTCTTATGCCTTTGTATCCTCATAGCTTAGCTCCCAATTATGAATGAGAATATACAATGTTTGCTTTTTCCATTCCTGAGTTACTTCACTTAGAGTAATAGTGTCCAATTCCATCAATGTTCCTGTGAATACCATTATTTCATTCCTTTATATGGCTGAATCGTATTTCATGGTATACACATACCACAATTTATTTTTTTTTTCCTTGAGACAGAGTGTTGCTCTGTCACACATGATGGAGTGCAGTGGTGTGATCTCTGCTCTCTGAAACCTCCACTCCTGGGTTCAAGAGATTCTCCTTCCTCAGTCTCCTGAGTAGCTGGGATTACAGGCACATGCCACCATGCCTGACTCATTTTTGTATTTTTAGTAGCGATGGAGTTTTGTTATATCAGCCAGGCTGGTTTCTAATTTCTGACCTCAGGTGATCTGCCTGGGTCAGCCTTCCAAAGTGCTGAGATTACCACCACAATTTCTTTATCCACTCATTGATTGACGGCTATTTAAGCTGTTTCCATGTTTTTCAATTGCAAATTGCACTGCTATACACCCAGGTGCAAGTATCTTTTTCATATAATGACTTCTTTTCCCCTGGGTAGATACCCAGTAGTGGGATTGCTCGATCAAACGGTAGTTCTACTTTTAGTTCTTTAAGGAATTTCTTCAATGTTTTCCACAGTGGCTGTACTAGTTTACATTCCCACCAGCAGTGTAGAAGTGTTCCCTGCTCACCGCATCCACACTAACATCTATTGTTTTTTTATTATGGCCATTCTTGCAGGAGTAAGGCGATATTGTGGTTTTGATTTGCATTTCCCTGATTATTAGTGATGTTGAGCATTTTTTTATATGTTTGTTAGTTATTTGTATATCTTCTTTTGAGAACAGACTATTCGTGTCATTAGCCCATTTTTTGATGGGATTGTTCGTGTTTTTCTTGCTAATTCATTTGAGTTCCTCATAGATTCTGGATATTAGTCAGCCTTTTGGTCCAGAAGTCTCATGCCCCAGGGTAGGAGCCGAAATAAATGGAGCATCTACAAAGATTGTAAATGTGCCCACAGGATGGCGGTAGGGAGCTGAAAAATTGAGTCAAATCTGAAATCCCAGTCTCTTGTCTTCTTCCTCTGAAAGTTCAAGGCATGGGCTGTGTTTTATTATTGATGTCTGCTGCAGAACTGGAAATAGTATAGTAAGTCTTGGCCAGTGATTGTGAAAGAAATAAATTTTTTTTTGAAACGGAGTCTTGCTGTCACCCAGCTGCAGTGCAATGATGAGGTCTCGGCTCACTGCAGCCTCCACCTTCTGGGTTCAGGTGATTCTCCTGTCTCAGCCTCCTGAGTAGCTGGAATTACAGGCACCCACAACCACGGTTAGCTAATTTCTGTATTTTTAGTAGAAATGGGGTTTCACCATGTTGGCATTGGCCTGCCTCAGCCTCCCAAAGTGCTGGGATTTCAGGTATGAGCCACTGCGCCTGGCCAGAAGTGAATTTTTAAAAGTGCACTTACAAAGGTCCAGGATACAGCATCCCAAATATCTTAAAATAAAAAACCCCAAACAAGAGATAATAACTCTTTAGTAAATAGTTACACTTTGGCATTATTAACTGGCACACAGACGCTGTGATGGTGAGAATTTTAAAAGACTGAGTTGCCATGCAATGGAGTATTATTCAACAATGAAAAAGAACAAAGTACTAATATATATAACACCTTGCATAAACTTTGAAAACGTTATGCTAAGTGAAAAAAGTGAGTCACAAAAAGCCATATATTGTATGACTCCATTTCTTTTTAAAATTTTATTATTATTTTTGTAAGACAGAATCACACTCTTGACCACGTTAGAATGCACTGGTGTGATCACAGTTTGCTGCCACCTTGTGGTCACAGGGCCCAGCAGGTGCGGATAACGGGGGAGACACTGGTAATAAGGACATGGCTTCTTTGAGAGCTGATGAAGATCTTCTAAAATTGATTGTAGTGATTACTGAGCAATATATCACATTTTTAAATTGTATATTTTGTGGGCAAATTATATGGTACATAATTACATCTCAATAAAGCTGTTTATACTTTTTTTTGGCTAGAGTTCAGTCGTGCGATCTCAGCTCACTGCAACCTCCACCTTGGGGTTCAAATGACTCTCCTGCCTCAGTCTCCTGAGGAGCTAGGACTACACTCCCAGCTAGTTTTTGTATTTTTAGTGGAGACAGGGTTTCATCATGTTGGCCAGGCTGGTCTCAAACTCCTGATCTCAAGTGATCTGCCCACCTTGGCCTCCTAAAGTACTGAGATTACTGGTGTGAGCCACCACACTTGGCCCTGTTTATACTTTATAAAAAATATTGAGTTAGTTAAGACAGGAGTGCAGGAAATCACAGTGTGGAAGAACAGAAAGACATTAAATAAATAAAGTGGCAGCTGGAACATTTTGAGGAACAAATTTTGAGAGAGTTTCTTTTTGAAAGGAACCAGCCAGGGGCTCAGCTGTCCTTGATAAAAGAAAGGGTCTCCTAGATGTGCTCTTTGTAGAAAATGATTTTAGAAACACTTAAGAATTTCTAAGATCTCCATTCTTTTCAAGTTCACACTCAGCAGTCAAGAATGTCCAAAAGTTTCTTGTCTCCATCTTTGACGATGTTCCAACAGATCCGTGAAGGGTTCAAATATCCAAATGATGGTTAAACAAAGTAACCCTCTGAGGCTCACTTTTAACTGGAGACGTCAGGGTATTAATAGAATCACCTGAAAGACGCTTACAAGTAAACTGTCTGTGCACAACCATGAAGCTGTTTTCAAAACAGTCATTTTGGCCAGGCACGGTGGCTCATGCTTGTAATCACAGCACTTTGGGAGGCTGAGGTAGGTGAATCACTTGAGCCCAGTAGTTTGAGACCATCCTGGGCAACATAGCAAGATCCCATCTCTACAGAAAATTTTAAAAATTAGCCAGGCACAGTGGTTCATGCCTGTAGTCTCAGCTACTTGGCAGGCTGTGGTAGAAGGATTGCTTGAGCCTGGGAGGTTGAGGGTGCAGTGAACTGCAGTATGCACTCAGCCTGGGAGATAGAATGAGACCCTGTCATAGAAAAGAAAGGAGAGAGGAAAAGAAAGGAGAGAGGAAAGGGGAAGGAAGGACAGAAGAAAGGAAGGCAGGAAGGAAGACAGAAAAATCCGGTTTCTTAGAAAGAAATGTTTCATTTATTTATTTATTTTTTATTGCATTTTAGGTTTTGGGGTACGTGTAAAGAACATGCAAGATTGTTGCATAGGTACACACATGGCAGTGTGACTTGCTGCCTTCCTCCCCATCACCTATATCTGGCGTTTCTCCCCATGCTATCTCTCCACAACTCCCCACTCCCTGCTGTCCCTCCCCTATTTCCCC
>CAUYLG010066909.1:0-13803 GCA_963573385.1 Cacajao melanocephalus
ATCTCCTATCATGTGTCACGTGGGGCAAGCCATTTGACCACCATCAGCCTTGATTTCTCATTAAAGGGAGATAGTAATACACATCTGCAGAACAATTATGAGCATTACATGTGATAATCAAAAACATCAGCTCCTAGTACAATGAATCCACTCTTGGACCAAAAAGTTCCCATTTTACGTTCACGTGAGAATTCCTGTGTCATATTCTTATCTTTTAAATCAAGAGAATTAACACATATAGTTTATATTCATCTTTCCAATGAGAAGATAATTATACTAAGAATGTCACAATTAGGGCAGAAGTAGAAAGTTATCTTACCTGGCCATCATTTGTAAACACATAGCCAACAGTATGAAGTTCTTCAGGTGGAGTCGGCTGACTCGTTTGCAGTGGAGGAAGCAGCATCTGCAGATATGCGTCATAGCTAACTATTTGTGTGTAACTGGAACACTCTGATTAAAAACTGGAACATAACTGGCAAAGAAATCGACACTATTCTCCCCATTGGAAGGGTGTAGGCTCCATGGCATTCTCTAATCATCCAGGGAATGCTGAGTAGTTGGCCTAACCCTCTTTGGATGACTTGCTTAAAGCTATAGATATTTTTCCCTGGAAAAGCACGTTTACACACAAACTTGGTGTACAATTTCAGAATTGTGACCTGCCTAAGATTTGATTAATTTAGTGGACAGATGACCCCACTTAAAATCACCAAAATGAGGATATAGAGGGTTTGTAAACTGATGTCAATTATCCTGGATACTATCAGTTTCGTGATTTCCATATAAACAAGGAATTCTCTGCTGAACTCACAGCAGTAAGCAGTGTGATATAGTATTTGTGTGTGCAATCTCTGGAATCTGACAGACCTAGGTTCTGTCACTTTTCCAATTTGTTAAACCTGGGAGAGCTGCTTAAATGTGCACCCTAAGATTCTATTTCCATAAAATGAACATAAAACAGTATCTAACTCATGGTGCTCTTATAAGGATTACCAGAGATAAAGCACAAAGACGATAGTGTATGTGCTGGTTGATACATACTTTCCTTTAAGCTTGAAAAATGTAAACTTGTGGGATTCAGTGAAAATGGGCATTCTAAATATTAAAATATTAAAAAATGAACTGCCATGCAATAAACACCTCCCTACAAACTAGACTTCATATTTTAAAATCAATAAAACTGGGTACAAAAAGCTTGTCTGGTTTCAGCATACCAAATTTCCTTCTGGTTAACTGGTCGAAATGACTACTACTTGCAATATCATAAGCATTTCTATATGTCTAAGGTTTCAAATTCTCCTTTATGAAACCAATCATTTGTTATTCCTGAAGTTTTAAATTGATGTCTTTAATACAAGCAAGCAGAAAGAGGGGAATGATGAAAATTAGAGAAGAAAATGAATGAAATAAAAAACAGAAAAATCAGTGAAATCAACAGTTGATTCATCAAAAAAGTGAAATAAGCCTAACAATATTTTAGCTTGATTCACCAAGAAAAAAAGAAAGGACTACACAGATTATCAAAATCAAGAATGAAAGGGGGGTTATTAATACTGACCTTATAGAAATTAAAAGGAATATATTATGAAAAACTTTATGCCAACAAATTAAACAACTTAGATAAAATAGAAAAAATTCCTAAAAGATAAATTACTGACTCAAGGAGAAATAGAAAATCGAAATAGGACTATAGAAAGAAAAGGGATTTAATTAGTAATTTAAAATCTCCTCACAAATACAAGGTAAAGCAAGGTGGCTTCGCGTGTCAATTCTATCAAACATTTAAGGAAGAAATAATACGAATACTTAGCAGTGTCTTCAAAAAACAACGGAGGAAGGAACACTAGTTCATTCTATGAAGCCAAAATTACCCCAATATCAAAGCCAGACAGATATATCACAAGATACATTTGCCTCTCAGCTCCAAATTCACCCTTTTATCTCGCTGTGTGAGATTCTGCGTTCCTCTGCCTCTATGAGCGGTGCAGTTGTTACTGAAGGCCGCCTTTAGAGGGCGCCAGAGTCAGCTAAGTGGAACGCTGCGCTTCCTGGGTTCTCTACGCTGGCATCTGCTGAGTACGTGTTTTCTCCTCGGGATTGTAGCGCCCCCCACAGGTATCAGTGTTCGGCTGGAGCAGGACATGTGGTGGCTGGCAGCTTCCCTTCCTTCTATCGCCCTTGGGCCGTACCAGATCAGTGCTTCTAGTGAGATGCCTCCCCATGTGCATCACTCTCAGGTGCCCTAGGGAGCAGCTTTCCCACAACGTTCAGAGGGCAGGTTTCTAGAAAGTTCCAGGAGCGGTGAGGCACCACAACAACTTTATTGCTGTTTTGTGAGGCGCTGCCACGCTCCTCTGGCAAGATCAGGATTTTTTTTTTCATTTTTATGTTTGAGACAGAGTGTTATTCTGTCTTTCAGGCTGGGGTGTGGAGGTGGTGAACAGGGCTCACTGCAGCCTCGACTTCCTGGGCTCAGGTGATACTCCCGCCTCAGCCTCCCAAATAGCTGGGACCACAGGCATGCACCACTACACTTGACTATTTTTTGTAGAGATGGGGGTCTCACTATGTTGCCCAGGCTGGTCTGAAATTCCTGGGCTCAAGCAATCTGCCCGTCTCGGCCTTCCAAAGTGCTGGCATTATAGGCGTGAGCAACCACACCCAGCAATGTCAGAATTTCAACACTGGTGATAGAATGAATAGGATAGAATTTCAACATGGGGGGGGGGGTTTGGGGAGGTTATTTGAGTATTCCATTTAAGCTCTGTAGTGGGGAGCTCTTTCCAAGGCACTGTATCTGAACAGTGTTTCAGGAGAAACTTTTTTGAGGGTAATCTATCTCAGCTCTCGGTTAAAGGGATTCTTCCCTGGGTACTACACCTCAAATTCCCAACGGTATACTTCCAATGAGTTCTGCCAATGTGGCACTCCAACAAGTTCTCTGCCATACATTGAGTAACAACTGGATGTACCCGATATGTGGAAATCCTTGGTGGTGGTGCCGGTGGTGGTGATGGTGCTGGTGGTGGTGTGAGTGTCTCTTCATATGCTCTCTTCAAGCCCTGCAGAGGACTTTCATGGGTTCCTCTATCTCAGTATGGGGGTGATGGATCTCCCTTTCGGCTTTAACTTACTCCTGGGAGAAAGCTCTTCTCTTACCTGGGTGCCCTACCCCAGCCCTAGGTGAATGCTTCCTTGTGGGCTCTGTCGCATCCCTTTTGGATGGGGCTGTTTCTGTTGTGCTGTATCTTAGCCCTGGAAAGGATTTTCCATAATGCTCTATCTCAGTCCAAAGAGGTGACTCTTAGGGGCTCTATCTCAGTGCTTGGGGAGTAGACGTTTCCTTGGTTGCTTCATAACTGCGGTTGGAAGGCTCTTCCCTGGGTTCTCCTCATAATTATGTTAGGGGATGCCTTCCTTGGTTGCGCTGTGTCAGCCATGAAGTGAGGAGCTTCCTTGGATGCTCTGTTTCCCACCTCAAGTAGGGGAGGACCATTCCTTGGATGCTGTATCTCAGTCCTGCAGGGGACTCTTCCTCATGTGCCCATCACAGCTCTGTGTGTGTGCGTGTGTGTGTGTGTGTGTGAGAGAGAGAGAGAGAGAGAGAGAGAGGAGAGAGTGCATGTGTAGGGGGGGCACTTGCCTTTGATATTTGATCTCTTCCTCGGGTGCTGTATATCAGTTCTAGAGTTGAGGTTTTTCCTTGGATGCTCTATCTCAAGCGTAGAGTGGCACATCCTTAATGCTCTAACTCACCACTGCTGGAATTTTTCTTAATTCTGGGCGTAGAACTTTTCCTTGCATGCTGTATCCTCTAGTGGGGGAGTAATTCTTTGTGGTCTTTTAACTCCACCACCCAGGGGTTCTTACTTGTGTGCTCTGTTTCAACTCTGGGGGAGGGAGAGTACTTGTATTTTAGGTGCTCTATCTCTCCTATGAGAGAACTGAGATCCTTTTTAGGTGCTGTAATTCATTATGGAGAGGACTCTTCTGTGGGCCTGTGTCTCAGCCCTGTGGGGAAGACTCTTCCTAGGAGCGCTAGCTCAGCTCTGCTATGGTGCCGGGGCGTGGGGGTGGGGAGGGACTCTTGGGTGCTCTATCTCAGCCTAGGCAGGATTCGTCTTTGGGTGTGCGTTCTCAGCTTTGAACAGGAAAATCTTCCTTGTGGGATCAAACTCAATCCTTGGGCAATTCTGCCTCAGGCGTTTTCGCAAGGCCAAGGAGGTGGGTTGGTATTTTCTTAACTGTTCTATCTCAGCAATGTCTGGGAGGTGGGAGGTGGAGCGGGGAGGACTTCTTCGGGTGCACTGTCTCAGTTGAGGATACTGACCACTTCTTATATCTGCTCTTTCTGTATTTAGAGTTATCTTTATTATTTCTTACTAGCCAATTTCTTGTTACTCTGTTCCCCTGTTATAGTTAATAATTCTGTATATTCAACTTTCCCTGTTTGAATTACTGTGTGGTTTCTCTCTCTTGATTTGATGAAATCTGAAACAGAATTGGTACCGTGGATAGTCCCTGGGGTAGACCCTTTAGATGAGATTAGGGAATTTATCTGGTTGTGCCTTTGAGCTTAAACACAGCGCCCTGCTTCTTGCCAAAGGGAAATGATACAAAAGTATGGCATGCATCAACTTCACAATTTGTCAAGATATCATGATGGGTGATTGTGATGAAGTGCCAGTTGAAGTGATGGGGAGCCAGCGTATCAGTCTGGAGCCAGTGTATCAATCTGGTTCCAACCGCATAGGAGTTGCGGTTGCACCGTATCCACACAAACACATGGTATAGACTGCCGTTAGTTTTAGCTATTCTGCTGGGTGTTTAGCCATATCTCATATGGCTTTCATTTGCCCTTCTCTGATGATTAATGAGTTGGAGCAACTATTTATATATTCAGTGATCAGCCATTTGTATATGTCCTTATGAAGTACCTTTTCAGGCCCTTTTGCCCTTATTTTATTTAGTTATCTTTTTCTTAGTGATTTGTAGGAGTCCTAAATTCAGCTCCTTTATCAGATATTATATATAATATAATATACATAATATGTATACATATAATGAATATCTTCTATGAATCTCTGGTTTGCCTTTTCATTCTCTTAATAATGTCTTTTGATGATTAGAAGTTCTTAATTTAATTAATTCCAATTAATCTTTCCTTTTTAAACCACTAAAAATCTTTGCCAACCCCAAAGTCATGAAGATGATGTGTCAAGTATTATTCTAGATTTCTAACCCATCTCAAATAAATTTTGGTATATGTAATGAAGTAAACGTCAAGGTTACTTAGTGGACTTATTTAAAAGACTATCATTTCCACCAGATATGCAGTTATATTTTTCTGTAAATGTATATTTGTTCTTTTTAAAAATTTTTTCAACTTTTTTTTTTATCTTTCCCTTTTGTATTTGCTGCAGGGTGGCCATAATGCTCCATGTGAAGACCATCTCTAAACCAGGTCCAAGCATCTTCTCTGCAGGAGGCCCCAGAGACATCACCATTGACTGGCCAAGTTTCTAACTACAAGGGAAAGCCAGGGGAAATGACCACTTTCTTTATGCCTCTCTGTTATGATGCTTTTCCGTCTTTCCCAAGCCCTGGCTCTCTGAGGTCTAGCGTTAAAAAATAAATTAGGCTTCCTTGGAATGGAACAAGCGTGCGTCTTGTCTGTTTCCTGTGAGTTTCCAGGTACAGGTGGATTCCTCTCTTCTCTCCGATGGGCAGCCAGGTTAGATCCAGACCCTAATATTGTTGTCGTCATCATCATCATCATTGTCTGTCATCATTGTCATCAGTCAGGAATTAGTAAGCCCTGTAAGTCAGGCTAAGGGATCTGGAGGCTTATGGGCAGACTTGGAAGGCCTGTGCACCCCAGAAGCAACTGCAAGTTGCAGTGCACAGACCGGAAGCAGTAGCCAGCACAGAGTCCACTGTCCCCTTCCAGGGAAGAGATGATGGTGGTTTGGGGAAGAAGGAGAGAAAGCTCCAGGACTGAGAGCTACTGGGAGCAGCACGGATCGACTGAGATAATGTGAGGAAAACATCCAGCGAGATGCTGGCACATGTTAGTTGTTCTTTGAACAGCAGAAGTTTCTGGTTTTTTTGTTTTTGTTTTTTTTTAAATAAAATGCTGCAGCTGTTGAGAAGCCCCTGCCAGTCTTAGACTATGTACAGAGGGCCTGGTTTCCTTCATGCACAGACCTGGGCCCCTGGGAGGGATCGAAGAATAGAAGAATTCATCTCCAAATCTGAGGCCTGAGTCACAAACTTTGAAGGAGAAGGGGTAAATCTGCACAGAATTGGAGGCGGCAGCCTCCCCTGCACGGCTACGTGGGACTCACTACCCAAGGCACAGTTTGGTTCCCATCCCAGGGCACCAGGTGCTACCACGGCTGGAGCCCTCAGTCTACGCATGAATCCAACAAGTAGTATGACAGCTTCTGGTTGATTAATGTGTGTTCATTCTATTCCCCCAGTTGTGCAGGATCAGAAAGTGTTCTAAATGTTGTTTCAAAAAGAGTGAGGTTTTAACTAGATCAGGCCCTGTGAGGTGTTGTTTTTATTCTTTTAAACACTTTTTATATTGAAGAAATTTTACGTTTACGAAAGAGTTTGTCAGGAATAGCAGGGAGCTCCCATCAATCCTTCACCTGCCATCAGGGGCTCCAGGCAGGGCAGTAGCATGTCAGAATTCTGTCCTCCAATGGGTTGCTGGTTAGGGCAATTACAGGCACCAAGACCAGTTAGGAGGTGGATATCAAAGTCCAAGGATGGTTGGCTGAGGTCTGAGCTAAGGCAAGGTGAAGCCTGGTCTCCCTCCTGGGGACCAGCAATCAAAGTGCCCACAGCCTCCAGGACTACACCAGGAAGAAAGAAGCCACCAGCAACAACAGGGTAATGGTTACTGGGAGTCAGCCTCGGCACAAGTACCAACCACCATGTGCCAGTGGGACCCTGGACACATCATGATCTCTCATTGCCTCAGTTCCTTTATCCGTAAAATGGGGAGATCTCACTGCCTACCTCACAGAATCATTTTGAGGATTAAATGAACTAGTCATAAAAATAAAAATAACAAAAATAAAAATAAATAAATAAATAAATAAAATTTAAAAAATAAAAAATAAAAAAAATGAGCTAGCCATGCTTAGAACAGGGTCTTTACATCTATGTGGTGCCAGGTAGTATCAATTCAGCATAAAGGGCTTCAAATGAAGATAATCCTAGCAATTCAGAAGTGGCCAGAATCCACTGGGCACCTCCTGTGTGCCAGCCCTAGTCATCTCATTTAATGCTCTCAACTACATAAGAGGTGGGGATGTCACCAGCCTCCATGTCCAGGGGAGAGCTTAAAGGCACGCTGAGTCCAGGAACCCGCTGGGAAAGACTCGGCCAGATACTCCAACTCAGATACTCCAAGTCCACATTTTCAAACTTTATGCCATCCTGCCATCAGGGCTGGCAGGGTGACCTTGGGGAGTGACTTGCACTGTCATCTCTCAGCATGGACACACTCCTCTGGGTGCGTAAATGCTGCTCTGCTTGTTTTCTGCGGAGCCGCCCGGCTGGTTAATGAGTCCATGCGGGAGGTGGCCCCAGTGCATCCTGCTCCTCCCGGGCTCAGCTGCTGGTGCCCGCACAATGCCGCCACTACTCTCAACTTTTATTTTATGTTCAGGGGTACATGTGCAGGATGTGGATGTACAGGTTTGTTACATAGGTAAACGTGTGCCTTGGTGGTTTGCTGCACAGAGCATCCCATTACCTAGGTATTAAGCCAAGTGTCCATTAGCTATTCTTCTTGATGCTCTCCCTTCCCCCACACTCCCTCTGACAGGCCCCAGTGTGTGTTGTTCCCCCATCCCCCAACGTGTCCTTGTGTTCTCATCATTCAGCTCCCACTTGTAAGTGAGAACATGCGGTGTCTGGTTTTCTGTTCCTGTGTTAGTTTGCTGAGGATAACGGCTTCCAACTCCATCCATGTCCCTGTAAAGGACATAATCTCATTCCTTTTTTGGTTGCATAGTATTCCATGGTGTATATGCACCACATTTTCTTTATCCAGTCCCTCATTCATGGGCACTTAGGTTGAGTCCATGTCTTTGCTATTGTAAGTAGTGCTGCAATGAACATACACGTGCATGTATCTTTATAACAGAATGCTTTATATTCCTTTGGGTATATAGCTAGTAATGGGATAGCTGGGTCAAATGGTATTTCTGCCTCTAGATCTTTGAAATCTTCACACTGTCTTCTTCCACAGTGGTTGAACTAATTTACACTCCCAGCAATAGTGTAAAAGTAGTCATTTTTCTGTGCAACCTCACCAGCATCTGTTGTTTTCTGACTTTTTTGTGTGTGATGGCAGTCTCACTGCCATCACGCAGGCTGGAGTGCAGTGGCGCGATCTCGGCTCACTGCAACCTCCACCTCCTGGGTTCAAATGATTCTCCTTCCTTACCCTCTGACTGGCATGAGATGGTATCGCATTATGGTTTTGATTTGCATTTCTCTAATGATCAGTGATGTTGATCTTTTTATAATATGTTTCTTGGCCGTATGTATGTCTTCTTTTGAGAAGTAAATGTGTATTTCATTTAAGCTTTTGAATTTAATATAAAGTTGTTCATAGGAGTTTCCCTTCTCTCTTTAGAACTTTTTTCTGGATCCATAGTTATGTTATTTTTCATTCCCGTTATGTATTTGTGGATTTTTTTTCTTGATCAATCTTCCTAAAGCTCTGTCTATCCTATAAGTTTTCAAAGTACTGACTTTTGGTTTTGTTTATTCTGTCTTTTGCAATTTCTTTTCTGTTTCACTAATTTCTGCTTTATGTTTATTAGCACCTTCTTTCTACTTTCTTTGGGTATATTCTACTGTTCTTCATCCAGTTTCTTATGTTAGAGCTCAATCTTCAGGCTTTTTTTTTTTTCCTTTTCTAATATAAGCACTTAAGACTATAGTCTTAAGGTCCACTTTCACTGCATCCAAAAGTTTTCATATGCAATATATTCCTTATCATTCATATCTAAGTACTTATTAGAAGTCTTTTAAAATTTCTGAATACATTTTGTTGTAGTTACTATTGACTTATAATTCAATTTCGTTTTGTTTAAAGAGTATGTATGAAACTAGGTATTTGAACATGGTTGAGACTATGGCCCATTTTTGCATACATGCTTGAGAATAGTTTATATTCTGATTTTTGGGTACAGGTTTCTATAAATGGCCACAAGTTAACTTTGTTCATTGTATTGTTTACATTTATGTGTTTATTATTTTTTTCTGTTCAACTTAACAATAAATGAGATAATTACATTTAAAATCTTCCACAATAATGGGGGATTTTTCAATTTCCCTCAATAGTTCTACTTACTATTGTTTTATATATTTTTGAGACTATTTTATTACATGCATACAACTGTACAGTTGTTAAATGTTTCTGGAGAAATGAATTTTCACCTTTACATAGGGACTATTTATGCTCAAATAATGGATTTTATTGGTCTCCTTTATCTGATATCAATATCACTTCCTCATCTTTCTTTCTTTTTTGATATTTGAATCCAAACGTATGGCTGTTTGCATTAAAATTACAGGATCCATGAACATGTAGAAGGTAGTATGTGGTAAAAATGCTGAGCTTCACATGAGCTCACATCTAGCTCTGGTCCTGCCTGTAACCACTCAAAGAACCTAGGCAATTCATACTTCCTCATCAGAAAAGTGAGGGAATTTGATTGGATGAGTGCCAGACATTTTTTTTAACTTTTATTTTAAATTCAAGGTACAAGTACAGGTTTGTTACACAGGTAAACTTGTGTCACGGGATTTTGTTGTGCAGATTATTTCATCACCTGGGTGTTAACCCTAGTATCCATTGGTTATTTTTCCTGACACTTTCCCTCCTGTCACCTTCCATCCCCAGGTAGGTCCCAGTGTCTGTTGCTCCCTTCTTTGTGCTCATGGGTTCTCATAATTTAGCTCCCACTTATGAGCGAGAACATGCAGTATTTGGTTTTCTGTTCCTGTGTTAGTTTGCTAAGGTTAATGGCCTTCGGCTCCATCCATGTTTCTGCAAAGAACATGATCTTATTCTTTCTATGACTGCATAGTATTCCATGGTGTATATGTACCACATTTCCTCTATTCAGTCTGCCATTGATGATCATTTAGGTTAATTCTTTGTCTTTGCTATTGTGAATAGTGCTGCAGTGAACATTTGCATGCATATGTCTTTATGTTAGAATGATTTATGTTCCTCAGGGTATACACCCAGTAATGGCACTGCTGGGTCAAATGTCAGTTCTGCTTTCATCTCTTCGAGCAATCACCATGCTGCTTTCCACCATGTTTGAATTATTAGGTTGATGCAAAAGTAATTGCTTGCTATTTTTGCCATTAAAAGTAATGGCAAAACTGCAATTACTTTTGCACCAACCTAATAATTTGCACTCCCACCAACAGTGTATTAAGTGTTCACTTTTCTCCACAACCTCACCAGCATCTGTTATTTCTTGACTTTTTACTAATAGCCATTTTGACTGGTGTGAGATGGCATCTCATTGTGGTTTCGATTTGCAATTTGCATTTGTCTAATGATCAATGATATTGAACGATCTGCTTTTAAAGGGCTCATGTGTGTAAGTCAGACCCATTTGGAGAATCTCCCTATAGTAAGATCAAATGACTAGTAAGCTTAATTACATTTGCAAAATTATTTTTTCCTGTAATATAATCATGAGAGTAACATCAGAGGGTAAAGGTCATGGGGACCATCTTAGAGTTCTTCTTCCAAACAAAGAGACAAGCTAAATATATCAAGAGTTGAATCCATGAGTTTTGGGCCACTTTCTCTTGCAAAGTACTTATCACTCTAGGACCTGTCTGAGTGTGATCTTTATATATCCCTTCTTTTTGATAATAGGGTGCTTCTGTACCTACCCATCACTATGATTTGGAGGGCCGGGAAACACCCTGATTAGGATGGGCAGCTCAGCTGGCATGGTAATGTGATGTCCCATAGTCAGGGTTCCGTCTCTACTAAAGCCCAGTAGTAAGCCAAATGTTCCTTGAAAGTACAAGAATGGCAATTATTTCTCTAGGAAATGAGTGCCAGTAGAGCTGGTATCCTGTAATCATGGAGAAATCTGATTATTTCCCTTTCCCAATGCACCATCACCCTAGTAAAGGGCTTCAGTCACCTTTGGGTAAGAATGGGAGAACGAGTAATAGTATATACAATTTCTGCATATAAAGGGTCCTTCTTCAAGAAGACCCCCACTTCATGCATAAATTTTTTGGATCTTTAACCAAGTCAAGTCTGGGATTTGATTGATTCAGGGACCATTAACGATAATGATAGTAAGGAGGGATATATCCAAAGTGCGGAAGATCCTACTTCTGTATCCAGTGATGAAAACCAATGGAAACTACAACAACCTAATTCAATCAGAACTGCTAATGGCCATGAACCATGAACCTCGGGAATGGAATTTTGAGTCATCTCATCAGAAAAAGGTCTATCACCAGAGAATATGCTTGCTGAGGACCAAGGGAGTATGAAATGGGTAGTGGAAGGAGTGACCACATGGCCATATGCAGAAACAAGGACTGTAGTAATTATGAGTATTACTTCCTTATCTTGGTATGAATGTTTATATACATATGAACCAAATATTTTTGGTTCTCATCCCCTTAGCTGATAATCTTAAATGTATTAACCAAGATTTAACTTTATTTTCAGTATTTAAGATATAGGATATTAAAGGTAGAGTGTGAATCAGGTTGAAGAAAAATGTGCAACATATAGAGACAAAAATTAGACTTTATATCCTCTTTAAGAAAAGTGTTAACATGTTATTCGTAAGCAGGGAAAGTTTTCTCATGTTAGGCAGAAAAATAACTTTGTTACTGTGTTTATTTAGAGATAGATATGGCTTAAGGAGATGTGCATGGGTACCAGAATGACAAGAGATACCGGTACCTTTGTAATGTGTCAACTTGGCTAGGTGAATTCATTACAGACAATTTCCTTTCCTGTGTTTCCAGTTAGAGTGTACGACAGGGAGATACAAGAATGTGGTGGAGGAGAAACAGCATTTTGTGGCTCATACCCATTGTTGCTGACCTGCTGATTCACCTTTTGGCAGGAAGCAGCAGCTGTGCCTGCAATTCTTCTACCTTTCACTGGATTCTCCTTCAGTTTCTCTATCTTTAGGATAAGGTCTTTGAGTTTAGCTCCATTAGGCGGGGTCCTGGATTATGCAGAATACCGTCCTCACCAAGGTCAGAGGCAACAAGAATAAGGTCAGAGACAAGAAGAACGGAGACATATTTGTCTGTCCTTATAGGTTTTGAGATCATGTTTGCAGATTTTATTAATTGCCTGTTCTTTTTTTCTTATAAAGACTTTGTAACCACATTCCATAATTACATAAGGAGATTTTTCTCATAACAGCAGCAGCAACAACAAACTTATGTATCACAGCTGTAATCCCAGCACTTTGGGAGGCTCACACCTGTAATCACAGCACTTTGAGAGGTGAAGGTGCGTGGATCACCTGAGGTCAGGAGTTCGAGACCAGCCTGGCCAACATAGTGAAACCTGGTCTCTACTAAAAATACAAAAAATTAGCTGAACATGGTGGCGGGTGCCTGTAATCCCAGCTACTAGGGAGGCTGAGGCAGGAGAATCACTTGAACTGAGAATATGCAGGTTGCAGTGAGCCAAGATCGTGCCATTGCACTCCAGCCTGAGTGACAGAACAAGACTCTGTCTCAAGAAAATTAATTAATTAATTAATTAATTAATTTAATCCAGTCAATAGCCAGACATGCTAGCCAGAAGCAGGCAAAGGCAATGTTGTGTCTCTGTTTGGTGTCTTTTGAAAGTGTGCCTTTTTAGGATAATGAAAATCTCCACAATATTTTCTTGGGCTAATGAGAAGTCAAGTGTCTCTTTGTATTTTTAATATAAAAGAGAACATCTTTGCCTGTGGGAAAGTGTTTATGAGAAACATAACTAAACGGAGATGAAGCTGTCCTTCTGATTTCCCTTCTGCCTCAGAGATTCTTCTGTTTGTTCATAGCACTGACTAATTAAATATTTAAAGCTGCTGTCAATGTGGAAATGTTCCTTCCTAAAATGTTTCAATGAGCTGAAAAAAAAAGTGCAGGATAATTTGCTACCTTCTACATATTCATAACATAAGGATGTCAGGAAGTATTAGAGTCACTTTCAAAGTGTCTGACTACACAAGCATTGGTAATATTAGGAAGAACACTTCCAGCTTGCAAGGTTTAAAATTTTCACTCCCTTCTGTTGGTATCCAGGACCCTTGGAGGTGGCTGCAGCAGGTCACGTTTGTTTATTTATTTATTTGAGATAGCGTCTCATTCTGTGGCCAGGCTGGAGTGCAGTGGCACCATCTTAACTCACTGCAACCTCTGGCTCCCAGGTTCAAGCAATTCTCCTGTGCCTCAGCCTCCCGAGTAGCTTGGATGACAGGCGCCTGCCACCACGCCTGGCTAATTTTTTTGTATTTTTAGTAGAGATGGGGTTTCTCCATGTTGGCCAGGCTGGTCTTGAACTCCTGACTTCAGGTGATCCACCTGCCTTGGCCTCCCAAAATGCTGGGATTACAGGTGTGAGTCACCACACCCAGCTGGTCACATTTATTTTTTAGCTAGGTTCTGTGCACCAAAGTTGGGTCAGCCTTCTGGATGTATTTTAAAAGGGAGGCAGTAAAAAGCTGCAGGAAGTTCATTGCAAAACATATGTTCCAGATTTCT
>CAUYLG010066910.1:0-17986 GCA_963573385.1 Cacajao melanocephalus
CAATAGATACGATGAGGCAAAGAAAACTGTACTGGAAGAGAGTGACCCTGCTGGCTTGTGTTTGACTATCAGTTATCTTGGCTATCACTTACTATGTTCCAGGCACTGTTCTGGACACTTTACACAGATTCTCTCATTTCATCTTTGTAACAAATCATATGAAGAAGCCATCATTATTATACTCTCTTCACAGGTGAGGAAGCTCAGGCTCAGGGTGTTTACATAGCTTGCCTAAAATCAAACACAGCTAGAAATCTGCAGATCTAGGCTTCATACCCAGGCAGCCTGCCTAAAACCTATTTCTCACAATACTACTCTATAATGTTCTAGAAAGCTGGTTTAAACATTTAAACATTTATGGATCCTACTCTCTCCAGCCAGAGACCTCTGAGGACAATTTGGAGAGAAACCATATGATGATTAATTAAGATCTCAGGATGTCAGAAACATAAGGGTTCAAATCCCAGGCTTGCCTCTACTAGTCTGATCTCTCTTTGACTCATTTTTCTCATCTGCAAAATGGGGATGACAATAGGACCTGCTCCATAGGCTTGTAAAGTCAAATGATATGTTGGAGTAAAATGCTTAGCACAGTGCAGGGCATATAGTAAGTGCTCAGTAAATAACTATGTTGATTCATTATTCTCCCCTTTTTCAGAGATATATTATTTAAAAAATTAAAATAGAAGCCCTGTTACTTACCACATGTAGCCTTAAAAAGCACCCCTCCACCCACAGCTGAATGATAAAATGTAATTCTTATGAAAAAAATAATTTTTCGGCACCACGCTCCCTATCTGCAATTACATCAAAATCACATTAATTGAGCTATAACACTGTCAGGCTCAGCAGCTGGAAAGCGCATCCATACATTCTAAAGAGAAGGCCATTAATTCAGCTCTCTACAGCGCAGCAATGAAATTGGGATGTCCGTTCTTCAGTGTGATTTACTGTCTTTCAAGCCGCTTAAGTGGGAACCTCTACAAAAAGATTTAAGTTAAGTGACTCTTGTGCTACTCTGAAGCTCATTTATTATTGAATTAAGTTTTCATTTCGTTTAAAGGGAATAAAGAAATATAGTTTTATTTAAAACAAGATAAAACATTTAAAAGAAATCAGCTACTATGATCCAGAAAGCCAGTTTATATATCTGCAAATGATCTTACTCTGCTTATGCTCTGCTGAAAAGCCAAATTTAAACTCTTAACTATTGCTAATATGCATAAAATTTGAGACTTTTTCATGACAACTCACCCTTCCTTTTCACATTTTATCATTCCTCACTTTTAACATTTTTTAATCTTTTTTAAAAATCAAGACAGTTAGACAATGGGCTAGAGAAGAAACCAGGCAGAAATAAACATCCATTTTTGCAAAGTCTAGATTTTCTTTATGACCTGAAGGGAAAGGTAGGAGGGAGAGATTGAGAGGCAGGGAGATACATGTTATAGGTTATCAGTATGTGGCAGAAAAATCAAGATATGGCAGACATATAATATTAAAAGATTTACTGAGTCCTGGTCCACAGATGAATGGCGTGTCACAAGCAAGCAGAGAGTAATTCTCTACTAGTAGAGTATGGACAACTTCAGTGCCTAAATTATCAGCCTTTGTATCCAGGCATCAGGTGACAAAGCTTCTTTAGAATTTGTGACCCTGTCTGTCCACAGTACACATAAAAGAAATGGTATATTTCTATATAACGTTTCCTCTTCTAAACCTCATGCAAAACAGCCGAGAGTAATGAAGAAGTCCCTAAAGAACTAAGCACTTCTGAACAAACTATATTTTTTAAAAATCTGCTAGGACCCCTATAATGGTGTCATTTACACTCCAGTCACATGTGTCTACAGCACAAGACCCTTCATAATTAGGTATATACACTATACCAGCTCACTGCCTAATTAGCAAATTATGTTGAAAATAGCATCCTGCTAATTAACGGTTATTATGGCATTTCTGAAGCTGAGGCTTTAATTATCACCAACCTAATGCTTGTGTACAGAGAAAAAAAAAAGCCCCTCCCCTTTTTAAATGATCAATAAGTGCAAAAGATTATTATAAGGCAAATCTGCTGACAGCTGATTAATCTGTTTGATGCAGAGTTGCTGCGTGTTTCATATTATTTTATGGGAGTTGCAGGAAAAAGGTGGATAATTTGGTTTCATTAGCAACCTCTGCGATTTATCACTAGAAAATGCACCCCCCCCACCTTTTTTGTTGTTTGTTCAATTCCCTCTGTGTTTTTGCCTCTACCAGCATCAAAGTCAAGAGCAAGAAGTTTTAATTAAGTGACACTAATGAGGTCGTTGAAAATGATACTTCAGCAATTCAACATGCTGTTAAATGTGTTTATTCTATAATGTCATCAAAGGTGATTGTTTTCCCTCATAATAGATAAAATTCATTACCATAAGCATTGTACTTTTGAGTGTTAGAAATACGAAATGCAAGTTAGTCAGGTGTATCTGTTACTTTTTTTTTTTCCTTTGGCTGCCAATTCAAATTACTGGACCTAAAACAAAACTTTAGCAAACAAGGCTCGAGCTGTTTTCTAGGTTTCTTTTTTGGTTGTTAAGTCTCCCATGTTTAGTAATTAACAGACCCTGCCAGAGAGGAACAGAACAAAAATGAGCATGCAAATGGCTAATCAAGGAAAGCTGGAATCAACAAGATAGGGGTGAAAAAAATGCTTCTCTGAGCCTGGCCCTTGTGCAGCAGATTCTGCTCCTCTGAACAAACAGAGCTGCCTACCTTCCCACGCCCTGGAGGTAAAGCTATGTAGCCCTACCTTGGTAGCGAAGGCTGTGCCACTACACAATTCAGCATTTGATTTGAACAAGAATGAGATACTTTGGATACTTTATTCTTTAAAATGGTTCCAGCCTCCCAAACACAATTACGGTTGTATGATGCATTTTAGGAATTTATTTATCACATTGTAAATTTCCACACTGCCTTCTTCATAAGAATTCAAAATGGTTGTTCACATTTCTAAGACATCTAACAGAGGCAAGCATTAAAATGCCTCCATTTTACAGATATGGTAAACTGAGAAAAGTAATTTATCACAGGTCGGAGGCAGAGCAAGTATAAACCTTGTTCATCTTTAATGTCATCAAGTCATACCACCTCTGCAGTTCAAAACGGTCTCCCTTAATTTTCCCAGGTTACTAAAAAAAAACAGCATATTTTCATATCTTGCACAAACTAAAAAGCTTTGCAGTGTTTCTATGGCACACTGTCTCTTTGTGAGTGGGGGACCAATGTTAGGCATTTAAGTTTTTAATTTTTCATTTTTACAAGTAATGCTTTGATGAGCATCTCTGATTTCCTTATGATGGAAATGACAATGCTATGCATAGCAACCTCTTCATCAAAGTAGCATGTCCAGTCTCATATCTTACCTGGACTTAGCCAACAGTCATTATTTCCCACTAAGCTGCCCATTTCTAGTTTACTTCTTTTAATGCCAAAGAAAACCGATACCGACCCATCTCATTTTATAACTTAAAGCAGTCACTACTGTTTTCTACAGTGATGTTGCTGATTCAGAGTAAGCTAAACATACTCCACGCTTATTTACTAACTATGCGGCCACAGATCAGTGAAAAACAGGTGTTTGGGGACGTTGTCAATACACTTAACTACTGTGAATGAAAACTGAAAATTATTTTCCTTCCTCATGGTATTCATGGCTTGGGCTGGTTTGATCCTGGAGCAAGGGGTTGAATGAGATGACCTCATGGAGTTTTTCAGAACACTCTCAAAGACCGTCTCCGTCAAAATCATCAGTCAATTGAAACATCTCAGGAAACATCCTGAGAGTCCCTGAAACATCTCAGGAAATGCCAACATCAGTATCACCATGCAAATCAAACTTTGACTTAATTTGCATTTTTTAACTAGTTAGCTGCAGAGGAACCTCAAAATGCCCTAATATTATATGGGCGGTCAGCTGCTTTTTATCAGAGGGTTCAGCATAGGAAAACTTTAAAATGGCTCAGAAGTTCTGACAAGGTGGTAAACGTTCCAGATCCCTATCTAACTGCATTAATGCCACATGAGAATATACATGGAGAGGCTTAGGGGTGGCTAATACTCTAGGAGGTTGTGAAATGTTGACATAGCCTTCTAGAAATAGGAGATACTCATCTACAAATTAATGGGAGGATATTTCTAGAAGAACCAGATGCCTTTACCAATTTTCGTTTATTATCTGGAATTTAAACTTCTGCTTCTCTTCACAGTTTTTTTGTTTGCCACCTTAGCTTTAGCAACCAGCCATATGCTCCTTAATAAAATGACAAAGATGTCAAGTAATGATAGCGCACAACACCAGTATGGATACAGCAGATGAGCACTCTCACCCATGGGAGGGGAGGGTGCACACATTGGCACAGCCTCTCTAGGAAGCACTTTGGTATTGCGTCAAGAATTTTAAAACATTCATATCCTTTGAGCCTGTAATTGCATTTCTAGGAATCTATCTTAAGGAAATCAGGGATGCTTATCAAAGCATTATTTATAAAAATGAAAAATTAAAAACTTAAATGTCTAACATTGGCAGATTGGTTAGGTAAACGATGATACATCCACATGATATGATATTATACAGTCATTAAAAAACATGTGTTCTCAGAATGCATATTAACAAAAATAGCAACAAAGGAGAGGCCTAAAGATGTAACATCAGGTATAACACATATGATATGTCCTCACAGTCACAAATTTCGGTGCATCTATTTATGTAAGCATTAAAATAGGAGTAGAAAACAGATACCAAAGTGTGAACAGTGGTTACTGAGGGAACATGAAGTGAAAGGCAATTTTAATGTTTATTTTATACTTTGTAAGAAGTATTCATTTTAAATATAAAAACTATAAAATAATTCAATAGTATGTCTTCCTGAGAATGCACCCAGATGTTATTAGAAGTCTTATATTATGGTATAATTTATATCATTAAGTAATTTATAACATAATTATCCAAACACACATACTTCCTCTACGAACTTCATAACTATTCAGCGACATTCAAGCCCAGAGATTACTGAAATGCTGGAAATGCTATTCTGAGACTCTCACTAGGGCACTCCCGGAACACTCCTTTAAAAGTAGCTCTGTATATCATACCCATAATAGTTACATCAGTTTGTATAAAGTTTCCTGCAGATTCACATGAGGCAAGAGCGTACCATTTGAAGTCCCAGATCATTTCCTAGCATGGTCTGAGATCTTCATGGGTAGATATTTTCCTCAAACGTTTTATTTACACACTTTATAGAGTGATAGACACCCCAGTCTCTGATCTCTCAGAACTTTTGAAGCCACTTTCCCTTTCATTGGGCTTAGGATAACTGTAGCCAAGCCTCAGTTCGTTGACTCCTTTGTTTTGTATTTTTTTTCTTCCTAATCAGTGAGAAACTGTCAATACATACATAGGCGGTATCACTTAAATTTTGAAAACTAAAAATTAGAAGCATATTGGGGAAAATGTTCTGACATGAAAACTTTTTCCCAGAAAGTGTTTTTCAAAAAAAACAGATTGTTTGAATTTGTTTCCTGCTAAAGGAAGGGGGAATAGTCCAGCTGCAGGTACAAAACTTAGCATTATAGGCAACCATCACTCTTACGAAGGATAACATAATTACAACTAAAATGAAGACACCGAAAGAGGTACACAAAACAAGCCACCTTGTCAGCTGGAGATGAGGGGATCAATAAACTGTTTGCCTAACATTTCCCAATCAAATTCTTAATACAACAGGATTTATGTGGGCTTTGGAGATGTTCAGAAAAATAATATAGATTTTTCCCTACTGGAGAGTAAACAAAATTAAACTACTCATCAAAGTGTTCACTGATTGTTTGTTTGTTTGAATCTTTTCAAAGCTATGAGGAAGAGGAAAGACAGCTGAGAACAGAGAGACCTGGACTCGCATCTTTGCCCTGTTGCCTAGTAGTTCTGCTACTTTAGGCAAGGGACTTAATCTCTCTGAGCCAACGGTCACTTAACTTATTTCTCAAAGCGTGTGGAAAAGTTAAGTAACCTAACGTAGAGCTAGAGAACTAGTAGGTGTTCAATATAGGTTTCTTTTTCACTTTAAGCATACAAAAACAAATACATTAGATCTGCTCACACCCCAAAAGAACCCAAATGAATAAACTGAAAGCACAGACCTTTCAGTAAATACAGCACCTCCTCTGTTTTGCACCTCCACAGAAGAACAATCTGCACTGATGTCACAATACTTTAATGACCCTTTTTTGTATTTGGCTCTTCTATTGAATTACACAAAAACAAAACTTGCCCTCATTATCTATCATACTATTGAAAATTGAATCTCAAAACCATGATGTGGAGCCACAGGCAGATTTTACCATGTCCATTACACACAGGCAAATGAGAACGCTGTGTGCGTGTTGAGTGTAGGAATGTGTACATGATGTGATTACCAGGTTAAAGGGGTGACACAGACTCTTCTGAATGACTTATGGGAGCTGACTCTCATTTTAGAACCATGTGTCATTTATATGCATACTAGTTCCTTCCTTCCTTCATTCATTCAACAACCTCTGCAACGCCAGTGTAGTATAGTGCACTACACACACACACACACACACACACACACACACACACACTTGTGTGAGAGCTATCCCACCATCTCCATACTGGATTCTCTCCTTAAAGTTACCTGGAAGACTGCATGCTATACCAACTCTGTAGAGATATGAGGGGAGGTCATTCGAAAGAGAGAGAAATAGAAGCTTCCAGAGTGAAAGCTCTTGGGACTGACCTTTTTCTTCCTCTTTCTCCAGCTCTCAAGTTCAAAGGTTTTTCATAGTTCAAATAAGCCATTCAAATTTCAACTCGCAGACAGACCTTGCAATGGGCAGTGCTGAACACTTGGAAAGAGTACAGACTCTGGCATTGCAGAAGTTACAACATAATCAGTCCAGACATTTTTCCTCTGTTAGCTTTATAACTATTTGCGTTAGAATTCCTAAAACGTATTTAGTCAAATAACGTCAATGTCCCTAAATGTCATTGCCAGGGGAAGCAGTAAGCAAAAATCATATCCTGACCCATGTTTTATGAACATGATTGCACTCATTACAAGTCTACAAGAGAGATACTATCATTATCCCCATTTTACAGAAAAGGAAACAGACTCGTTGAGATTAATTTGCCCAAGATTCAACAAAAATGTGCTAGAGCCAGAAAGCAACCCAGGCAGGCTGACTCCAGAACCTAAGATGTTAATGACTTCACTACATTTTTTAATCTATTAGATTAAAATACATTTAAGAAAAACTGACACTAGTGTTTACCCTTGTGAAATGATGGACCCAGTATTTGTTTGGCCTCGGAGGAGGTGCCGTGCAGGCAAATGTCCTTCATCCAGCTCCCTGCCTCTCATCCTATTCCCCTGCCCAAGAGAAGATGAGAACAAGGGGTTTGCAGAGGGAGCTTGGAGGCAGCAGCCAGCCAGAGGCTATGTTCCGAGTGCACAGTTAAGGTGAACTCAGAGAGTATAGCCCAGAGGCACCGAGGAGCTGAGGACACATTCCAGAGACGCAAATGTGCTTGCTGCAGCACAGCCACCCCGCTTGCCCAGCAAGCCTCTGGGGAGCCATGGGCACAGGTGCTGCTGTCCCACTCCCAGATTAGCGCAAGTGAACTGGGGCAGGCCAGCTGGAACACCCTATACCCACTGCTGCAGACTCACTGCATGTGCACACACACACACACACACGCACACGCATGCGCACACACACAGATACATACAAATGATTACAAAACATATGCAGAATTAAAACTAGACCCCTCTCCCAAAAAAAGGCATTTATCAAAAGGACTGCATATACAAAAAGGCAAACTAACATTATTTTCTTCCCTTTAGTGACCCTGTTAAAAAATGATCACAATTCCCGTCACTATAATGAGCCATTTCCTGGTTGGAGCACATTTATACAACTCTCACCCTAAAAAAGTGCAAAATATATCCGAAGTAGGGACCACGTATTTATTTGAACAAATGCGTGACAAACACCTATTCTGTGCTGGGTATATGCCAGAAAAACACAATATATATGATTCCAAAAATCTGCCAAGTACCCAGAGGTTTTTCAAACAAGTAGATGATTCATATTTCATTTTTATTCAGCTATCTTTGAACTGGGTGGCCATTTTCTGGGACAGATCTCTCTGCCCCTCAATAGTCCAGGATAGACTGGTTGAATTATTTGATGCCACTGGATTAGAAAATATTTTTTAAAAAAGGAGAAGCTTGGTTTTCCATCCTCTTTTCAACGCAACCATGAAATGATAAATAAATATCTGCGCATGCTCCCTAGGTGTCTGACAATACAAAATGCATTGCTACTTCCATTCTTGCTTTTTGTCAAGACCAGCAAAGGGGAGGTGATATGGGATAACATATGAAAAAGGTCTTTGATTAGCTACCCTGTGAACCATGTTTCCTGCCTCAGTTTCCCATCTCAGCTGATCATGAATGGGTGACCCACGTATATAGCACAGAGCACAGGAGAACAGACACTGCAGGCAAAGGGTCTCGGTTCAATCTCAACCACCGCCCACCATCTCTGTGACGTCAGGTTCAGGTTTGTTACTTTCTATCCTAGAGACGTGGTTTCCTCCTTGCTAAGTAGAGGTAATGCTAGTACCTAACATTGTAAAGACTAAACGACATACACATACAAAGTGCTTAGCACATTGCCTGGTGCATACAAGTGCCCCATACAAACATCAGCATGTGGATGGCACATGCTGGGCTTTGTAGGCAATACCCAGATAAACAGTGACCCTTCCCACATTAATGAGCTCACATTCCACGATGGGAATGAGAATCTATTGCAAGTCCCTCCTATTCCATAGCCTCACAGTTTTCCAATACATTTCCACTCAGCATCTGTCTACAGCTATGCACTGGCTTCCTCCTATGGACAGGAAACTCCTTGAGGGCAAGAATTTTGCCCTATAACCTTAATCTTGTTGATCTTCCACTTCCCTCAGTATGAGCCATAATATCATGAACAGAGTAGGTGCGAGGTAAATGTTTGCTGAATGGGTAAATGAATAAAATGGAGAACAGGAGGTACCGCCAAAGCAAGCCCTGCAAAAGCACTATGGCAAGTCATAGGAAGGAGGGATCGTTTTTATCTGCTTCTACCAAAATAGAGGTTACGGGAGATCAAAGAGAGGGTCATGGCAGAGGGCACCTGGAAGCTTGGCTTGGAGAATAGCCTGTAGTTAGTGAGACTGATTGGGGAGGGTCATTTCAGTCTCTCGGTGGCCTAAATTCACGCTTCCTCTGCCCTCGATAGTACAATGAAGTACAGGTGCATGAATATCAGAAGACTGGGTGGGGGTACTTTTCCTTGCATTCAAACTCGCTTTTTTTTTTTCTGAAGTGCCCAGAGTCCTTATCACAGGGAGTTCACATCAGCTCCGTCTTTCAAAGGGATTTTTATTTTCCACCCAACCTGGTTTAGCATCATTGAGAAGGTCTTCTATATAAAAGATTAATAAATAATATAGTTAGGAAGCTTCGGATTCATTCTGGGCCCTTCAGTACCCCTGAAAGAAATAGGCAAATTGGACAGAAATCAAAGAAGGGAAGCCACGAGGATTAAAGAGAACAGCAGCAGGAGCTACTTATAAGGGTTCCCGCAGCACCAGCCAGGAATAAGCAAAGCTCAGGGATGACAAAAAGAACCGAGGATCAAATACTCTCCCTGAGCAAGGGTGTAGGCACACCGATGAAGGGAAAGAATTGCTCAGGGTCATGCAAAGGGGTAGAGCAGAGAGGGACGGGATGTAATTACAGAAAGGAAAACTTGGGCTGAATATCAGGGCAACCTTCTTAAGAGCGGGCTCTATTCCAGTGCGGAATGGCTTCCCAAGGGAGGCGGTGGAAGCCCCATCGCTTGAGGTGCATAAAGCCACTGGACAAAGAGCTGAGACAGAGTGTGTGAGAAATAATCTGCCTGGGCAGGGGGTGGGACAGGTGACCTCACGGGGCCTCATGGCTCCACACTTCAATGACACGTCAAGATGTATTTCATCAGGCACCCACTGGTGAGAGCCTGAAGCATTGTCCCCCACGCCCACCCCCTGGCCATTGTGCTTTCCCAATAAACCACTCAAGAAACATTCCCATTCACTTCAAGAGCTCCTCAACGGCTCCTGGCTGCCAGTCAGAGCCGTGAGAATAATCTCTCGCTGTGGACCTGGCACGTTCACACTGTAAGGCAGAATGTACCTTTGAAGGAGGAATTTTCACTCCGGTTCAAGTGCCTTGGTCTTTGCTCCTGGAATCCTGATATTTTTGTTTTGGTTTTGTTCTTATTTTGTTTGAGACCCTTTTCAATTCAAAAGAAACTCATTATCCTTACTGCGGGATCCTGAATAATCAACATAAAATTGCCCTATTTTAACATAGCCTCTGAATTAATCAATCACCTCCCTTTTGCTCCCAGGGGAGAGTCCAGCATTTCTCACATGAACCCTAGTGCCTTCCAGGCCCGGACCCGGGACAGTCTGTGCAGCTTCACCTTCCACCTTCCTCTTCCCCTCCTCTGCTCCAGCATTATGAGGTATTTAGGGTTTTCCAAACAAGCAATGCTCCCTTCTCCTCCGGGAATTGTCTCAGCTGTTCCCTCTGTCCCAAACACTTTCATGCTCTTCCCATCTTTATTACTGTCTAAGACTGCTCGGGCTGCCATAACAAAATACCATCGATTGTGTGGCTAGTAAACAAAGGAAATGTATTTCTCATAGTTCTGGAGACTGAGAAGTCCAAGATGAGGGTGCTGCAGATTCAACGTCTGCAGAGGGCTGCCTTCTTGCCACAACCTCACATGGCACAGAGAACACGAGGGGGAGAGAGAGACCGAGGGGAGGAGAGAGACCGAGGCAGAGAGAGAGACCAAGGGGGAGAGAGAGACCGAGGGAGAGAGAGAGACCGAGGGGGAGAGAGAGCTCTCGTCTCTTCCTCTTCTTATGAAGACAGTAATGCCATCATGAGCAGGAGCTATACCTTCCTAACTTCATCTAAACCTAATTACCTCCCAGAGACCTCACCTCCTAATAATATCATGTTGGGTGGTTGGAGCGTTGACAGATGAATGTTGGAAAGCCACAAATATTCAGTCTACAACATTCCAAAGCTCTTCTTTTTTTTTTTAGGACCTAACCTTAAATGTTAGCTTGGGGCCCCTCCAAGAGGCATCTACGACATCCCGGACTTGAGTAGGAATCACTTAACATAACATGTGCTTGCTGGTCCAATTTTCCCACCAGTTTCCAAAAGAGCAGGAGCTGTGTCTATATCATTTTCTGCTGTAACTTCAAGACCTGGCACCAAAAGTGTGCTTTTATGCATCTAAATAAATCAAGGAGGAGGAGCACATTAAACAGAGCCCATGGGCACTTGGTGCTGCTCAGAGGCCTCACATGGACCCCAGTGCTTATTATGTGCAGGACAAGGGCTGAGTCTTCTGAAAAACACAAAGATGAACTAGATGAACTAGAAACTAACCATCAAGGACTTATGGCCTAGACAGAGAAAAGATGCACAAAGAAACAACCTGTACTCCAAGGTACAAAGTTGAAAGTGCCAGAAGACATGGACACGTGCTGTGGAAATTAAGAGGCAAGACAGGTACTTCCAGCTGGTTTAGAGGGAGTTGGAAAAGCCTCCTAGAAGAGGCTGGTAGACAACTTGAAGATGATGACCAGAAAATGGGTATACCAGATCGACAGACCAGAATAAGCAAGAGCAAGAAAACTGAAAATCTCTAGCACATCTGGTTCAAAACTGGAATTAAATTGAAATTTCATTAAAGGGAAGCTATTTGGTACCTCAAGTGTCAAGTTTGGGCTTTATTTTGCACATAGGGGGATGACATAATCAGACTTT
The DNA here is from genome assembly GCA_963573385.1 of Cacajao melanocephalus. Taxonomy (NCBI): domain Eukaryota; kingdom Metazoa; phylum Chordata; class Mammalia; order Primates; family Pitheciidae; genus Cacajao; species Cacajao melanocephalus. Next base: position 11,949 of record CAUYLG010066910.1, read on the forward strand.
GCTCTGTGGTGTGATTTGGTGGAAAAGGGACATTTGCACTACAATTGTAGGAAAACCTTTAGTCTGCCACTTTGTAAGCAACCAATCAGCTTACTACATCAATAGTCATGGAGGGTTAACAGCATCTGCTTTTCGGGCGAGAGTTGGGGAGGCTGTGAAACAGTTTCTACCTCAGAAATCATCTAAGAAACTATCATCATGGAAATCTGTCCTTCTTGGACCCACTGAGCCCAGGATCTCATAGAGACGCACAACTACCAAGCTAACAAACGCCGTGGATTATGGAGTCTGAGTATTCTAATTTGGAATTCTGAAACAGTCTCAAGGAATACCCTCTTACCACTGTCCTCGTTCAACGCACCGGGGGCTTTCCTGCTCTCTTTCCAACTGCAGCACCCAGTACCTATTTACCTGGCAGGTAGCTGTAGCGCCTGGCCTTGCCCTGGTGCGTTCTGGGAGAGTTTTCTTGTTCCCACTTCAATTTAGCAGAATCACCAGCTGCAGCCTTTCCTGGTAAGAAAAACCACAAAGCAACTAACCAAGCAGCTGGGTGTGATGGCGCCTGCAAACTGTTTCACCTGGGAGAGGAGTGAACCACTTAAAGATTGTGTGAAGGATGGTTTCTCAGTCTACACACCTGCTGAAGCCAAAGGGCAGGATTTGCCCAAGAATTGGAAGTCCCACATCAGATGGTGATGAGTCCAGGGAGTAGTAATAACTGTGACAATCTCTACTACTGTTTCCAGAACTGCGGTATCCTAGGCCACTTAAATACATCCTCTTTTCATATGCTCTGAAGGTTAAGTGATTCGTCTGATGGGAAGGAAAAAAGCTTAGGTAAATTAACTTCCCCAAGGCCAGGCAGCTGGCAAGTGGTAAAGCTGGGATTTGAACCTAGGTTCATCTGACTCTAGAGCCCAGGGTCTTAAGCATTCTGCTATGCTATTTGGTTGCTGTCATTCTTGGAACATTCTCAAAACATTCTCGGGGAGATACCAAAGTCAGGAAATTCAGAGGGCACCTTATCCAGGCTTTTATAAGGAGAGAAGATAAAACAGGCTGTTTCACACAGTCTTGTGACTGCCCCCGCAGGGGTCAAATGGAGGATGGACTCCAGTGGAAAGTCAATCCCCAACAGAGGACACTTCCCGGTGGACCATCTCTGGGATGAAACCACTCCAGATGAAAGGACAGCCTATGTATGAATTGAAACCAATTATTATTATAATCATTATCTGTGTAACATTTGGGTAGGAGACAGCTCCTGACAGCTTTTTGTGAGAAGTTATGTCTGTCTGACTGAGCAGACTTTAATTGAAAATGTCAACCACCTTGACAATCATTAGGGCAAAGCTCTTAGCCTCAAGAAAAGACAAAACTGAAAATAATCGTCTGTTGCTGACTACAACCAGCTGTATTGGGGTGGACAGAAAATAAAAAGGATGAACATATGGCACCTCGGGCTTTTCTGTAAGCCATTCAAGCACCTCAGGTTTGCGGTGAGTGAAAGAGACACTCATTCCAGACACACACATTTGGGGAAGAATGATCATGTGAGGGGTTAGACCCAAACAATGCAGAGCGGAGAAGTTGAATCAGGAACACGTACAAATACAGCAAACCTCCTCTCAAGCATGAATTCTTGTAGCAAGAACTCAGCTTTTCAGAGGCAAAGGAACCAATACAATGGAACCATCTGTAGTCAAAGCCTAATAACGTGGCAAATTTCTAAGGAAGACATTCATTCATCCTGTCTCTGACCTCCTCCTACACACACACTATATGAGCAAACGCATACACACTTGTGCACACATGCACGCACACATCTATCAACAGGATTTGCACTGAATTCTCCAAACTTAACTGCTTCTTCCAAGGATCCAAAGAGCCTTGATCCTAGATTTTAAGATCTACATGCTGGAGCCCCAGATCCTAGCCATTTTGTAATGTTATTTGGTTGCTGTATTTCTTGGAACAAGGCCTTGGTTTAGTGGGGTGTGAAGGCACCTGCAAACTGCTTCACGTGTGTGCAGGATGCTTTCTCAGTCCACACCCCTGCTGAAAACAAAGGGAGGGATTTGCCCAAGGATTAGGGGTCCCACATCAGATGGTGATGAGTCCAGGGAGTAGTAATAACTGCAACGACCTCTACTACTGTGTCCAGAACTGCGGTATCCTAGGCCACTTAAATACTTCCTCTTTTCTAATGCTCTGAAGGTGAAGTGACTTCTCTGATGGGAAGGATCAGTAAATAAAAGCCTGAGTATAGTTGTGAATAGCTTCCCAGCTGATACTTCTTTCGTATTTTTCTGAGGAAACAAAAAGCATGTGACTATTAGAAAAAGACGCACTTTATAAAGATGCAATATCCTTTTCACTACAAATACTGAAAACAAGAAAGGAGGCAGTGGGGAAAAATTCAGATATTAACACATATATCATTTAGGGGATTTCTCTGAGAAACTGTGCTCTATAAAATAAAATACATACACGGTACTTATTTTAAATACTTTTTTCTATTGTGAAGCAGTGTCCTAAGATAGCACCAATGTTAGCATTGTGTCCCTGTATATATGAAACCCCTATCTGGTAATATACAAAGAACTTCAAATATAATCTCATTAACTAATTGTCAAGGACCCTAGCTCTGAAATCAGACCGCCTGCATTCAATACGAGTTCTATCACTGACTCATCACGTAATCTCGGGCAAGTTACTTCAGCTATTTAAGCTTTAGAAACTTTATTTATAAATTGAGGATAACAATAAGAGCTGGAACCCCACACACACCCAAAAACATTTAGCACAGTGTGAGACATGTGGTAAGCCCTCAACAAATGAGAGTTCTTATTAACATTGTATGATGTTTTGTTTCACTGGACATTAGTATTGGGTAAGCGGGACTTTATTACTAGTTATCATGAATTCCAAATCGAGACTTTCATTTCATATACAAGGAAATAGGGATCCAGTGAAGGTTTCTGTAGGAGCAGTGGTCTAATAAAGTGGTCTTTAAGAAAGTTCCAGCCTGTGGAGCTTAATACACTGTCAGGAGTAATGCTGGAGTAGAGTGGCCATCTAGAAAGGCTCTGTGATGACCCACGGCTGGCGCCATACATCTCCAGAGGAGAATAGTAGGAATGGCAAAAGCAAGGCAAGAATTGTTACAAGAATGCGGTCAATGGAGGAGGAGGGGGAAGAAGGGAGGGAGAGGGGAGAGGAGAGAAAGAGAGAAGACAGTAGAAAGGGAAGGAGGGAAGGAAGGAGGAAGGAAGAAAAAGGAAGAGGGAGGGAGGGTGGGCTGTTGTAGGTGACTGACTAGAAAGACAGATCATGAGTCAAAAATGAATCCAGGGCGGTCATCTGACAAATTGAATCTTCTGTCTCTCAGGAGGTCACATTAATGCAAAGGTGGCCAGAATGACACATAGGCTAGTCACCATTCTAACTAGACAGTCTTTTGGGAATCTTTAGGGCTGACTTCCAGAGTCTAAAATTGTCCTGATGTCCATTCATTCACTTCATTTAGCAAGTGTTTATTGGATACCCACTACACTACACACACACACACTCTCACACTCCGGAGGCACTGTGCTGGGCTCCGGAGAACAACAGAGAACAAAGCAGTGCTCTTTTGGAGCTTACAATCTAGCAAGGTGAATAGCTATATAATAATTATGGAAAGAAATAATTCCAGTTGTGGTATGTATACACGTGGCATCCATAACCGAATCCAAATCTCCCCAGAAAAGCTTCTACACAGAACATCTCTCATGACATCTGCATACAAGACCTCTGACATAATTTCCAGAGTAAATCTGAGTTCTAGAATCAGGGAGGCAAGCTAAGTGGATTTTACCTAAGAGCATGGTGGTGCCTCTTTTAAGCAGAAGTCTGAATTAAAACTGTGAACCATCTCATTAAAACTGTGAAATCTCAGCTGAAATGGGAAACAGAATGGTGGGGAAGGCAGGGGATCACAGGGAACCTGGAATGGGAAAGAAGGGATTGAAATATTCTATCCAGTACAACTGTTCCATGATTTGGTCAATCAAGTGACTTATAATCACTTCTCTCATAATCCCAGCACTTTGGGAAGCCGAGGAGGGTGGATCCTGAGGTCAGGAGTTTGAGACCAGCCTGACCAACATGGTGAAACACCATCTCTACTAAAAATACAAAAATTAGCTGGGCATGATGGTGGGTGTCTGTAATCCCATCTACTCAGGAAGCCGAGGCAGGAGAATCATTTGAACCTGAGAGGCAGAGGTTGCAGTGAGCCGACTGCACCACCGCAATCCAGTCTGGGCAACATGAGAGATTCTGTCTCAAAAAAATAAAATAAAATAACAAATACATAAGATTATGCAAAATTCACAGTGGGAAATACCAGACCTTCACCTCCCCTTCCCTTCCCTCCTTGTGAAGGGAAAGCATCGGTGCTTTATCATAATGCCTGTTTCCACTGAGCCAGGACTGTGCCTTCCTAGACTTCATATCAAAGCACTCCAGGCAGCCATAAGCAATCGATTTGTGTAAGCAGGAGAGACAAAACTTATTTGAAATTCAGTTATTAAAGTCCATTCTTTTTTTATTATTATACTTTAAGTTCTGGGATACATGTGCAGAACGTGCAGGTTTGATACATAGGTATACATGTGCCATGGTGGTTTGCTGCACCCATCAACCCGTCATCTACATTAGGTATTTCTCCTAATGCTGTCCCTTCCTTTGCCCACCACCCTCTGACAGGCCCCCCGGGTGTGACGTTCCCCTCTCTGTGCCCAAATGTTTTCATTGTTCAGCTCCCATTTATGAGTAAGAACATGCAGTGTTTGGCTTTCTGTTCCTGTGTTAGTTTGCGGAGAATGATGGTTTCCAGCTTCATCCATGCCCTTGCAAAGGACATGAACTCATCCTTTTTTATGGCTGCATAGTATTCCATGGTGTATATGTGCCACAGTTTCTTTCTCTATCATTGATGGGCATTTGGGGTGGTTCCAAGTCTTTGCTATTGTGAACAGTCCTGCAATAAATATACATGTGCATGTGTCTTTACAGAATGATTTATAATTCTTTGGGTATATACCCAGTAATGGGATTGCTGGGTTAGATGGTATTTCTGGTACTAGATCCTTGAGGAATTGCCACACTGTCTTCCAAAATGGTTGAACTAATTTACACTCCCACCAACAGTGTAAAAGCATTGCTATTTCTCCACATCCTCTCCAGCATCTGTTGTTTCCTGACTTTTTCATGATCACCATTCTAACTGGCATGAGATGGTATCTCACTGCGATTTTGATTTGCATTTCTCTAATAACCAGTAATAATGTCCTTTTTTTCATATGTTTGTTGGTCACATAAATGTCTTCTTTTGAAAAGTATCTGTTCATATCCTTCACCCACATTTTGATTTTTTTTCTTGTAAATTTGTTTAAGTTTTTGTAGATTTTGGATATTACCCCTTTGTCAGATGGATAGATTGCAAAATTTTTCTCCCATTCTGTAGATTGCCGGTTCACTCTGATGGTAGTTTATTTTGCTATGCAGAAGCTATTTAGTTTAATTAGATCCCCTTTGTCAATTTTGGCTTTTGTTGCCATTGCTTTTGGTGTTTTAGGCATGAAGTCTTTGCCCGTGCCTATGTCCTGAATGATATTGCCTAGGTTTTCTTCTAGGGTTTTTGTGGTTTTAGGTCTTACATTTAAATCTTGAATCCATCTTGAGTTAATTTTTGTGTAAAGTGTAAGGAAGGCGTCCAGCTTCAGTTTGCTGCATATGGCTAGCCAGTTTTCCCTACACAATTTACTAAATAGGGAATTCTTTTCCCATTGCTTGTTTTTATCAGGTTTGTCAAAGATCAGATAGTTGTAGATGTGTGGTGTTATTTCTGAGGCCTCTTTCTGTACAACTGGTCTCTATATCTGTTTTGGACCAGTACCATACTGTTTTGTTTACTGAAGCCTTGTAGTGTAGTTTGAAGTCAGGTAGCATGATGCCTCCAGCTTTGTTCTTTCTGCTTAGGATTGTCTTGG
>CAUYLG010066911.1:0-22774 GCA_963573385.1 Cacajao melanocephalus
TTACTGAGTATATACCCAAAGGATTATAAATTGTTCTGTCATGAAGACACACGCACACTTATATTCATTACGGCACTGTTTACAATAGCAAAGACCTGGAACCAACCCAAATGCCCATCGATGATAGACTGGACAAAAAAAATGTGGCACATATACACCATGGAATACTATGCAGCCATAAAAAACGAGGACTTCGTGTCCTTTGTGGGGACATGAATGAACCTGGAAACCATCATTCTTAGCAAACTGACACAAGAACAGAAAACCAAACACTGCATGTTTTCACTCATAGGCAGGTGATGAACAATGAAAACACTTGGGCACAGGGAAGGGAAACAACACAGGGCTAGGTGGGGGGTGGAGGGGAGGGGAGGGACAGCAGGGGGGCAGGGAGGATGAGGAGGGATAACACTGAGAGAAATGCCTGATGTAGGCGATGGGGGGGAGGGGGGATGGAGACAGCAAACCACCATGGCATGTATGTACCTATGCAGCAATCCTGCAGGATGCAGGACATGCACATGTACCCCAGAGCCCAAATACAATACAAAAAAAAAAAAAAAAGACATTGGCTTACATGATTATGGGGACTGGCAAGTCCAAAATCTATAGATAGGTAGCAGACTAGGAGCCACCAGGCAGGAGCTGCACCACTGTCCACAAGCAGAATTTCTTCTTCCTCATGGAAGCCTCAGTTCTACTCTTAAGGCCATTCAGTCAGTTGGGTAAGGCCTACCCAGATTATGGAAGATATTTTCCTTAACTTGAAGTCAACTGATTGTAAATGTTAATCATGTCTACAAAATGCCTAGATTAGTGTCTGATTGAAAAACTGGATACTATAGTCCAGACAAGTTGACACATAATACTAACCATCATAGTCCTTCACTAATGTCTGCCTTTCAACGTCTTCCCCTTCCTTTCATCCTGTGTGTCAACGGATCTCAAAACTAGGAGCTACATCAAAATTACCCAGAGGGATTTAAACACACACTTGCACACACATAAATTACTATTCCTATCATACTTCCCTGAAGTTATCTATCTCCAGTGCCTATCTGAACACACTACTTAAAATCCATACTTCATCATAAAATATATAACGCAGCTCACATTCCTTAACAAAATTCCCCATGCCTCATGATTTGGTCCCAATCTCCTTTCCTACTCTGAACTTCTGCTATTCCTACCCACAGTCACATCAATTACTCTGGCTCCCCAAAGCCTTATCCATTATCAGCCATGTCTATGTTTTTATTTATTCCAAGGATCACAAAGTAAACACCTACAAAGGTCAAGCAGGTATTTAAACATGTGAGTTTGGATGGTGTGAGACAATAGGGAATGCTGCTGAATGGAACTGAGCTAATTGAAACTTGAAAGGCAAGGTAAGAGTGGGCCTGGTGTTGGGGTGGGAGATAGGAGTGAAAAGGGATAAAGGAAGCAGAATATAGGTGTTGCAGCTGCTTTGTTGGTGCCCCACTCATATTCCCTTGACCCACCCAGCTTCAGTGGACAGTTTCCTTATCGTCATCTGTACACCTACAATGACTTTCTACTGCAAACACTTGTGACTCTGCCTGAGGGCTTTCTATGGCTACAAAAGAATTCTCAGCCTACCTGCAGGACAGGCTGAAATTGTCAGGGAGTTAACACCACTGGGAGCAGCCCTCAACCAAAGAGAGATGGGAGTTGACAGATAAATTCTCCATTTCTTGCTTCTCAATTCTGAGGAGTGTTCCACATAATTTCTCAGGGGATCCTGAGTAGGAATGCTCCCCAGTTGCCCACAGAGGTAACCCTCTCATTAATGCCACTTTTATTGGCATCCTTCCTTCTCACTTCTCTCTCCTACATATGTTTCCTGGGCATGTTCCAAACAATCTTCCTCTAAATCTCCATCTCAGGGTCTGCTTTTGGGTCAGGGGAAGATAAACCAAACCAAGATAGTAGGCTACACACACACATTAGTGGCAGAAAGAAGGGAAGGTCTGGTGTAGGAAGCATCTCATAATATGAAGAGGTTGGCAGGTCAATACAGCCTGGTTTACTAGATTCTGGGTGACAGGGGAGAGAGCCTACCCACCTTCTTCTGAGTATGTTGAGCATAGTGAACCCAAAGCCTCAACAGAGGCTGCAATATAGATACTTTTACTGAAATATTTACACTGTTCAACTTTCATTTAATTTATACTTCCATCTTAGAAAATTTAGTTGGAATTGAGGTTTAACTCAGAAATTTATGTTAAACAGACTCAAATCTAGCTTGATAAAGCTGAGACATAAAAATATTGTTCCTGCAAATAAACAGTAACTTTTACTTTTCCATCTAAAGTCAGATGGAGAGGAAATAAATTAGAAGGTGGCGAGTGCTCTGCATCCCAACCATTGTTTATGGCCCTCTTTACTTAGCTATTCTAAATCATGCATTGCCTCTTAGGGTCATAAAGATATCACTTTCTCCACTCAGCAAGAGAAATTAGAGGTGAAGAAGGAGAATGTTATTTTCACAAAGGGAAACAGAGCTCTGGAGATTTATCTAGGGCCTGCATCAGAGTAACTGGTTGATCAGGGAGTTCATATTCAGAGCATCAGAATTTCAGGCATTTGCTTAATCTAGCAGGCCCAGAATTTGATGAGATGCTAGGATTTCTGCAAACACAGTCACAGCTAGACCACTGGTATCTTCTGATTAAGTGATATTATTATCCAGCTCTTCCCTACTGAGAAATTTTTAGATACGTAATTGCTAGCAATCTGCAACCAAGAGTTTTCTGAGAGACTGGTATTAACGTAAATTTAAAGTCACTTACACATTTAAAGAGCATCTACTCTGTGTAGGTGTTGCAGTAGTGAAAGATGTGGGATATTCATGGGTGTCCAGGTGGTTAATAAAGGCAGCCAGTTTTTTGTGAGAGAGGAGCTTACCTCCTCTCCTCTCCCAACTCAATGTACCAAGATCTTGGCAGCAATTTCTGTTCTGGAAATTCTTATCTGAATTAGTTATGTTTAATGATACCTAGAGGGATTTGTTAACAGAGGACTTTATGAAGAAAAACAAAATGCTCATTGAAAAATAACTGAATTCAACTTTAATAACGATTAAAGCATAATGTGTGTACCTCTATAAATTCATATGATAAATATAATTTAAAATTCTAGTAATGCATATGATGTATGTATTTGTGATATGTACATCTTAAGCTTTAATAATCACCATAGCTTGATAATTTTGTATGGGCCAGGTACTGTGCTGAGTATTTTCTATTCATTAACCCATTAAATACTAACAACACCCTATGTAGTATTTATTGTTACTATCATCCTGAAAATAAGGACAATGAGGCTATGGAAGATAAATCAACTTGTCCAAGGGCACACAACCAAGAAGTGGGAGAGATGTTTGAACCCATGACAAGTGACTCAAAAGCCCATGCTCTTAATTGCTACATTAAAAAAAAAATTCCAAGCTCTCCCCATTTAAGAACCTCTTATCTGAGGGAGGACCAACAATCATCTCTTCCCAGGCCTGACAGTCTACCTGCTCCTTTTATTATTTTGATTCCAGGTATGGCAGATTATATTAATACTTTCCAAAATGGCCACAACAATATCTGCCATGCCACCTGGTTTCTTAAAATGAATTTTCAATAATCCTCCCATTGAGAGACTGGTAGCTACATTCTCTCCCCTTGAATCAGGACTTGCTTTTGACTAAGGCAGAGGTGATATTATGTGTCTTCTAAGGCTATTATAAAAGATAATGAAGTTTTTCTTTTATAACAAGATGCCTGCCCTTAGAACCCAGCCACCAGGCTGGAAGAAAACCAAGCCCCTCAGCTCTCAGCCCTGGATCAGCTCCTAGCCAACCGCCAGCACCAACTTGGCAGTCATGGGAGTGAGCCATCTTCAAAGTGGATCCTCCAGCCTCCATTTGAGTCACCCCAGCTGACAACCTAAGTGGCAGATATAAGTCTTCCTCACTAAGTCCTGACCAAATTGTAGATTCATAAGCTAAATAAATGGTTATGGATTTCTAGTTCTGGCCAAAATGGAGTAGTTCCATTCATCTCAGGTCTTTTCTCCTTACAATTAAAATAAAAACCTGAACATAACCAAGTATATAACACAACATAGTAGCTGAGTATAGGAAAACTCTGAAACGTGGGAAGAAGAAAGTGAAATGCCTAGGGATCTTGGGACTTGAGGAATTTCCCAGCAATGAGTTTCTTGGGTTTCCTTATTGATCCTCACGTATACCAGACTGCAGACATCTCCAACCCAGAATTGCCAACAGGCACAGACATAAAAACTATGGAGGAATACATGTATAGTCCTGATACATAGTAAGCAGTCAATAAATGCTAGCAGTAAATAACAGTTATAACAATGAAAACCAACCTAAGATTCTCCGTTACCATAAGATTCAAAGATGCTCCATGGCCACACTGAGCAGAGCAGAGTTCTAAGGCAGAAAGACAGAGGGATTTGAGATGGCAATAGCTGGAGTATGCTTTGAGATTTACTTTACTTCAGTGTGTCCTAGGAAGAGTTTCCAAATTGCATAAGATGAAGCAGAAACATTTAGAAACAGAAATAACAGAACAATGTAAGTAAGGCACTGGTCAACTGTATGCCAAGTGTAGAAACTGAACAGCTGCATATAGACCAGCCAAATTATCCATATTAATATACTAGCTCATCTTCAAGGAAGGAGCCAGTTTGGACTGTCATGGGTTACAGAAAGAATAAGACCATGAGAAGAGAATGTAAGTGGCCTGGTGTTTCAGTTATCTATTGTTACATAATAACCCACACCAAAGCTTGGTGGCTTAAAACATCAATAATAATTTATTTTCAGGAGAGATCGTGTAAAATGAGTGTTAGTTCTTTACATTTGGTAGGATTCACCAATGAAACCATCTAGGCCTAGAGATTACTTTTTTTTGAAAGCTTTCAATTACAAATGTTATGTCTATTCAGATTATGTATTTCATCTTGGTGAGTTTTGGTAGTTTGTACTTTTTGAGGAATTGCTTTGTTTCATCTGAGTTGTTGATTTTATGAGTATACAGTTGTTCACAATGTGATGGTTAGTTTTATGTGTCATAAAACTTGACTGAGCCATGAGATGTTCAGATAATTGATTAAATGTTATTTTGAGTGTGCCTGTGAGGGTGTTACCTAAAGAAATTAGCATTTGGATTGAGGTCTAAGTAAATTAGATGGCCTTCCCCAATGTGGATGTGCCTCATCTAATCAGGTGAGGGCCTGAATAGAACAAAAAAGTGGAGGAAGATTGGGTTCATGGTCCCTCTGCCTGACTACTTGCTCTGGGATATTGATCTTCTCCTGCCCTCAGCACTCTTGGTTCTCAGGTCTTCAGACCTAGGCTGCACTCTGTATCATCAGCCCTCTAGTTCTCAGGCCTTACAACTACACCACCAACTTTCTGAGGTCTTCAGCCTGTAAATGGCAGATCAGGGGACTTCTCAGCCTCCACAACTGCATGAGCCAATACCTTTTAATAAACCTCTTTCTCTCTCCCTGCCCTATACACACACACACACACACACACAATTTATGTGTATAAAATACTGGTTCTTTTTTTCTGGAAAACTCTAATACACACAGGATTTCTTTCTTATCCTTTTAATGTAGTGCTACCAATTTTTGAGAGTACAGCGTTGAAGTTTCCAACTATAATTATGCATTTACTTACACATTTCTCTGCAGCTCCATCAGATTTTTCATCACATATTTTGAAGCTCTGTTGCTTTGTGCATGCACATTTCGAATTGTTATGTCTTAGTGGATTGATTTTTTTCATCATTAGGTAATGCCCCTATCTGTCCCTGGTAATTTCCTTTGCTCTGAAGTTTACTTTGACCAGTATTAACATAGCCACTCCTGCTTTTTTAAAAAATTAATGTTTACATGGTGTATCTTTTTCTATTCTTTTAACTTTCAACCTGCATATGCTATTATATTTCAAGTGAGTTTCTTGTAGAAAGTATATAGTTGGATTATGTTCTTTGTTCACTCAGTCTCTTAGCTGGTACATTTACACCATTTTACTATTAAGGTTATTGTTATGTTTACTATTAAGGTTGATATGTTAGCGCTTAAGCATGCCATTTTATTATTTCTTTTCATTTCTTTTTTTTTTTTTTTTTTTTTTTGAGACAGAGTCTTACTCTGTCACCAAGTGCCAGGCTGGAGTGCAGTGGCGCGATCTCGGCTCACTGCAACCTCCGCCTCCCGGGTTCAAGCAATTCTCCTGCCTCAGCCTCCTGAGTAGCTGGAACTACAGGTGCAAGCCACAACGCCCAGCTGATTTTTTGTATTTTTTAGTAGAGACGGGGTTTCACCATGTTGGCCTGGATGGCCTCTATCTCTTGACCTCGTGATCCACCCACCTCAGCTTCCCAAAGTGCTGAGATTACAGGCGTGAGCCACTGCGCCCGGCCTACTTGTTTTCTATTTGTTTCCTTTATTTCCTATTCCCATGTTTACCTTTTCTTGCCTTCCTGTGGGTTATTTAAACACATTTTAGGATTCCATCTTGATGTACTTCTAGTGTTTTTGAAGCAAACTGCTCTGCTCACTGTCCCTTGAACATGCTAGGTTCAAGTCAAGGGTCTGTGTGCCTTGGCCCACTCGAGTGTCCTCATGGAACTATCCTCTATGCTTTCTTCAATCTTCTCAAGTCAATTTATTCTTCAAGTCCTTTCTTCCCCCATGAAGTTTGCTCAACCCACTCCAGGTCATAGCCATTACCCCTTGCCTGTACAGGAATTTTGTATTTAAAGTGCCTCGTGATTTTTAAGAAATGTAGTGTGAAATTCATCCATCTGACACTCGTACTACATTAATAAACTACGGAACTTATATAATGAGGTTACATCTTGGTTTTCTATACATTTTCATTTTTCAACAAGTATCTCCTGAGAATCTAAAGTGTGCAGAGAGTAAATTACACCAAGTGTTGGGTACAGAAAGGCAAATAGAGCGCAATCCCTGTCTGAATGGAGTTCATAGTCTAGCAGGGGTACAGATACCCTCATAGGCAATTGCAATGCAGTGTGACACATGTTATAATAGGGAAAGCACAGAGTGCTGTGAGCAGTAACCTAGGCTAAGATGGTGAGGAAAGACTTGCCAAAGGGAGTGATAACAAAGTTATGACCCAAAAAGCAGTAGAGGTCAGGCAGCAGGCACAGAAGCATATTCTGGCCGAGGGCACACAGAGAGGTATGGCAGAGCAGAATGCAGGATAAAAACAGGCTGGAGTTGAAAGAGCAGGGGAAGAAGATTGGCAATGACAGGAGGAAGGAAAGCCAAGGCGAGATTAAGTAAGTTAAGCCAAGGTGAGGTACAGGTTAGATGAAGGGTGATCATAGATTTTATTGTCCACATCTGGACACTTTCATGTGCATGTTTGTATGTGGTAAGAATACTTAACCTAAATTTATCCTCTTAACAAATTTAAGTGTACAATACAGTATTATTAACTATAGGCACAATGTTTTACACCAGATCTCTAGAACTTACTTGTCTTGCAAAACTGAATTTTCATATCAATTGAACAGCAGCTCCACATTTACCCTTCCCCTTGGGTACTGACAACTACCCTTCTATTGTTTGCTTCTATGAGTTGAACTATTTTAGATTCCTCCTATAAATGGAATCATACAATATTCAGTCCTGTGACTATTTCACTTAGCATAGTATCCTCAAGTTTCATACATGTTGTCACATATGGAAGGATTTCCTTTTTCTTGAGGCTGAATAATATTTCATTACATGTATAAAGCACACTTTCTTCATACACTTATATGTCAATGGACATTCAGGTTGTTTCTACATGTTGGTGATTATAAATAGTACTGTAACAAATATGACAGTGCAGATATCTCTTCAAGATCCTGATTTCAATTCTTTCAGATAAACACCCAGCAGTGGGATTTCTGGATCATATGGTAGTGCTATTTTTATTTTTTGATTAACCTCCATGCCATTTTCCATAGTGTATGCATCATTTTGCATTCCCACCAACAGTTTACAAAGGTTCCAATTTCTCCACATCCTGGGCAACACTTGTAATCTCTTGTTGTTTTGATAACAGCTATTCTAACAGGTGTGAATTTGATACCTCATTGTGATTTTGACTTACATTTCCCTGATAGACACTGGCACCCAAGTTCTAATAGCTCCTCCTATTTCCTCCTTTTGAATTGAGTTTATCTAATTAGATGAATTTGAAATATACAAACTCCATTTTAAGGTGGAGAGGACTTTCTCTGGTTAGTGTACCACATGGAAGCAGGAATGGAAAGGAGAAGGTACTACTTCATAGGCAGACAGGTGGAGGGCATTGCTTGAATGAGAAAGAGAAAGCTCCATCCTGAACAATGACCTTTACCCCAATACCATCCCTGGGACAAATTCAATACTTTTTGTGGGACATTGAAGTCAGGAGTGGAGAGGAATCAAAAGATGTTAGGGTCTCCTCCACTAAACTTCATGGAGAGGGTGGCAGTGTTGGCATTCACCAGCATTTCCCTGAGGGAAGAAAGACCAGCAGAAGTTCCCATCTCATGAACTGAGGCAAGAATGCAAAGAGAGAGAAAAAATACCCACTATTTAAAAATAAATAATTAAGGCGGCTGCTGTGGAATGTCTGGGTGAAAGAAAATGGTGGCTTGAACTGAGAGGGAATAGGGATTAAAGAGAGGTAGATGAATTTGAAAGCTGTTCGGAGATAGAATCAACAGTCCCTGCTGAATAATTGCATGTGAGGAATGAAAAAGAGGCAAGAAATAAAGGGTTATGCTCAGGTTTCTAACCTGACCCACTGGGTGCATGGTTGCAGTATATGCTGTTGGTGCCCCACTCATGTCTTCTTGCCTTTACCCCTTTGGAAAATGCCACCCAAATTTCCAACTCCCAGCCCCTACATTCCTTCACCTGAGGTCTTTCTCTGGCCACTGAAGCACATTTTGCCCATACATGCAGGAGGCCAGCAGTGCTCGAGAAGTAACACCCATGGAAAGCAGTCCTCAACAAATGATTGGCAGGAGCTGGTATAGAAATATCCCAGCTTTAGTCATATGTTCTATAGTGTTCACAGAATTTTCTCAGTAGGAATAAGTGTTGGTTTCCCACAGTGGTTTCTGGCGTGATTATTTACACTTTATTGACCATTTTCCCTTCCCAGCCCCACTTCCCTACTCTTTTACAATGCTTCCTGGGATCATCTGTAAAATATACTACACTCAAATCTTTGTCTAAAAGTCTACTTTGGGGGAGACTTAAGAAAACATAATATCATTAATTAAAGTAGAAAACACAGGTAAAGGAAGAGAATTTAGGCCAGCAGGAAAAAATAATAAATTTGATCTGTAACATGATGAATTTTATGTGCCAGGTGGTGTTTTCCAGTAGAGAGTTAGATATGTGTATCTAAAGCACAGGTGAAAGAAACAGGCTGGAGGTATGGATTCAGACATCTTTGTCATAGAGAGTTTAACTGAAGCCTCAGAAAAGAAGAACATCATCCAAGAGGAGTGAATAGAGCAGTGATTCTTAACTTGTTGGGAGTGAAGGAGGACTACTTTGAGGATCCAAAGAAAGCTTAAAACTCCTTTCCAAAGGGAAAAAAATGTTTAAGTGCAAACAAGCAATATTTCATACACAATTTCAGAAGTTCATTCAACTATCTGAAGACCATCTATGGACTCCATAGAAGAAACTGATATCAAGTGAGGAGGGAGCCAGAAGAATGTGATGTCACAGAACCAACGCCAAAAGTTTTCAAGAGGGTAACACTGATCCATTCTATCAAATGTGACCAAGAAAATAAACAAGGATTGAAAAATTCCCATTGGATTTAGTGAGGTAAAACATTTTAGGAGTTGTGCTTTAGAAAAAGATCCTGTGTCCTTTTAGATTTGTCTTCTTCTTAGCCTTTGTCTGTGTTCCAGCTATTCCGTACCCCACACCTGTCTGTGATGAAAGAAACACTTCATATCAGAGCCAGCACTCTTGGAGAATTTTCACACCTTATTTCCCTAATCCCTCAAAGGTAACACCTTGGTTTGGATATGGACTCTCCTCAAGCTCTAGGTTCCTAATTGGCTATTGCACAGATTTTTTCAATGCTGGAACTTCCAATCTGTGCCCTACAAAGTCACCACTTGTCATTACCTCCATGACTCATCTAACTTTTCAAATTCAGCATATACCAGCCTAAAAGCAAGCTTCAAATGATTGTAACTGTTCTAAGTAATTGCTCCAAATTTCTCCTCTTTTTTCTCAACCCATTTTCTTTCACCCATCTTCCTGGTTTCTGGATTCCTGGCTCTCTACTTCATACCTACTTTGCACCCCTAGCTCATTTGGTTTGGCAAACTTTTGGGTGCCTTCAGTTGGTTTCTAAGCCCTATGCTTAGCTTTAAGCCTAGTTTGCCTCTCTCATCTCTATGGCCTGGGGTGAGAAAACCCCAGCTTCACCCCATTTAGAGGGGCTCCTGGTGGTTCATGGAGTTCCATGACTCACTTGCTGTCTCTCTCTTCCACACACCTTCTGTGACTTATATCAGTGTATGCTACAGAGAGAAGTGTGGGCTTGGTTGTGTTTCTCTGGTTTGGAGCAGAAAGAGAACAGCTTCCAGGCTGTGTAAATCCTGGACTTCCTCCCTCTCCACCTGACACTACCCATACACCTTCCCCATTGTACAAACAGCACATCATGTATATCACAGAGAGAATAACAGTTCCAAGTAACCTCCTTCATCCTCCTCCCCTAACCTTCTGCATCCAACGCATCCAAGTGAGAACAGTCCAGAGCTTTGTTCTTTAGTTATTTGAGTTTCAAGCCTGCTCTATGGGGGCTACATTTGCACTGAATGTAAATATTCATTGATGTATTTAATTCCCATCCTGAATATCTCTCTGTTTCATTATTGTCTGTCTAGTAGGCTGAAACCAAGTCTGCCTTTTTCTGTATATCTTCTCAGTCCAGCATCACATAGAAATGGGCACTTAATAAGTATTTTGGTCATGATGGCATAATTAAATCTTTTTCTATTGGAAATTACACATGACTTGACTCCAGGGCTGGTTTAGTCTAATTGTGTTTGTGTTCGTTTTCTTGCTTTTTCCTTTATCTTGCCTAATCCTGTCTCAGCAAAGTGGGCTTTAAATTACAAGGAGACTCATGTGGGATTTCAGTCCCAATCCCCTTTTGTTGGTTGACCAAGGGCAAGGAATTAAAAATATGTATATATTTGATCCGCCTGGAGTGGGGATAGAGTGATCCGGCTTTTAATGTATTCAAACCGCTAATGCTGTCATTCCTGGGGAGAATTGAAGGAAGGGCTGCCATTATTTCTACTTAAGAGGCCTCTACTTGTTTTCACAGCCAGTACCTAGAGAGTGTCTTTTCTTTAAGGAAAGCTTTTATTCTTTGGAAAGACTCCAGCTTTTTGCTCTTACCAAAAAAGCCCAATCCAGCGTTGCGAGGCAATGCCTGCTATATCTGGAAGAGAAAGCAGCCCTACTTGTTAGTCTTACCTGGAGGCTGAAAAAGAAGGCAAGGGGACTCTACCCTTAACACCAAATTTACATGTTTCCCGGAGAAACATTAGGTCACATCATAGTCACTCAAACTCACAGACATACATAACTACTAGGAAAAACAGTGATTTAAATGGGTAACTCCAGGCTAACAGGCTTCTCTTTAATGTTAAAGATAAAAGTTGCTAATTATTCAATTTCCTAATTTTCCAAGGTCTACTTCTGCACTGTATAAGATAGTAGCTGCTAGCCACATGTGGCTAAATTTAAATGCAAATGAATTAAAATGAGATGAAATTCAAATTCCATTTTCTCAGTCAAACTAGCCACATTTCAAGTGTTCAAAAACATGTGGCTAGTGGCTATGTATTGGACAGCACAGATGTAGAACATTCTCTGCATCAGAGAAAGTTCTTCTGAGCAATGCTGGTCTACCTTAAAGCACGGTGAAATAAACCTGTTCACTGTTGACTGAAAATTGGTGTTCTTGTGCCCTGCCTAGCGCCTCAGAGTATAAATTATGTTAGGTGGTCACCTGACAAGGTACTACGGGCATATAGAGAGGCTCCAGGACAATCCATTGTATCCTAGAAAACTCTGGCAAGAAACCAACTCGGAATGAATCACTTCCACATAAGTCTTTTGTTGATTATCAATTCAAATGTCATACAGTGGTGAAACTTACAGCTTCTGAAGATGTCTTCACCCAAGCATGGGGTTGGTAGAAGTGAGGGTATTTGTAAAGTAACGTATCTCTGCCCTTCAGTCCTGTACCTTGCCTTTGTTATTTCTTAAACCCTTCTAAGCTAATAGTTTATATTTTATACTCCACATGTTTAAGTGATGTGATAAATAGTTCAACAGAAATCTGTAGAGATAATGTTTTTTGAGCTCACAACTGATGGATCTGTGACAGGAATAGGAAGGGCAAAATTTGGCTTTGACCTAATTGTTTACCACCGTCACATGATAAATTAGTTTCTCAAGTTTGAATCCCAATTTGAAATACAAATATAATACCTGTGAAGAGAAATACAATGAATGTACAGTATCTAATAACACATCAGTGTAGCTTAATTCATCTGATGCCCTTACAGAGGAGCAAGGACCAGAGAAAATTATGCAGTGAACAAATAAAGCCTGATGATGAAGTGACACAGAAAGGTCTGTGTTCTTTATTAGTAGCTCTTCTGAAAGAAGACGTGTGGTTCTATCCTTTCTTTTCCCCCTTTTGGTTCCCTTAACTTAAATAACAGCTGCAATGTAAAAGCACAAATGATTCTTAAAGCCTCTGAATTAATAGCCTCCTTTCTATCCACTTTTATCCCCTCAACTGCCCTTTTTCAGCTTCCTCTCCACTAGGTTCTGCCCACTGCAGTTGGCAAGGAGTACAGTCAGCTCCTGTTTTCAGGCTGGCCCCTCTCCAATGCCAGCCTTTATGCTTAGTGTTAGATGCGGCTTCTTAAGAATACTTAGTCATCTCTAATTTCCTTCACCAGACTTTCATTTCCTGGCATCTCTCCTTTACTCCTCCCTGTACAGCAGGTGGAGTCCTCATTTAAAAAAAAAAAAAAAAAAAGACATGTGCTCCTTAAATAATGATTTCAGAAATCAAATTATTTTCTGTGAAATCAACAGGCTCTGTTAGCCAGGGTTCTCCATTACACAGAATCTGTCACATCAAAATATCTATTATTCTCCCTGCGGAAAACACCACCACCACCACTACTTTATACTGTTACTCAGAAGGAGAAAGGTTCTTCTCTAAAGGGAACATGATGAACTAAGATACGCTAATGTTCTATCGGTGTTGGATATTTAATGGGTTTCTCCATACATTCCACATATTTGGATAAAAGGGAACATGACAGAAGAGATCCTTCATGTGGAGCAAACAGAATCCATTTCCTGCATGTTGGTAAGCATTTGATCAGAGGCTGAAGCCCAGTCTTTCTTCCCAAGGTTCCTCCCTGCCTGGGAGAACCCTGAGACAACACTTTCTTCTAGCCAAGAGGCAGGAAAATGAAAGGCCAGTCCACAGTGACTGAATTGACTGGCAGCCATGCACCCTTATGCCCCTGTAAAGCAAGACTTTTTTTTTTGAAACAGAGTCTCACTCACTCTATCGCCCAGGCTGGAGTGCAGTGGCACAATCTCAGCTCACTGCAATCTCTGCCTCCTGGGTTCAAGTGTTTCTCTTGCTTCAGCCTCCTGAGTAGCTGAGATTACAGGTGCGCACCACCACACCCTGCTAATTTTTTGGTATTTGTAGTAGAGACAGGGTTTCATCATGTTGGCCAGGCTAGTCTTAAACTCCTGGTCTCAAGTGATCCACCCACGTCAGCCTCCCAAAGTGCTGGGATTACCACAACAAGCCTAGAGCAAGATTTTTAGTGCAGTTTACCCCAGACGCTATTAGCACTTCTTTCTCATGTTTTCTGAGGGGAAAGAAGTATTCCCACTGCTCATTTCTGCTCAGCAGCACTCTATTTCCATACTAGGTAAATAACAGGTTAACAGAAGGGACAATGGTTTGAGCCAGTGTGCCCACAGCAAAATGGCTTTCCTTTACACTGCTTTAGTAACACTTTTTGAACTTCGGCTACAGATAAACACCATGGCTCACTATATGCTAACCTACTCAATAGATACACAGTTACTGATGCTAATAAAATCATTATTTGAAAGAAAGTGTAAGGGATTTAAGTTAATGCACCTATACACACAGAATGCAGCTGTTACACTATGTTAAATAACTTGGAGGTTGGGTGGCTTGTCACAACCAAGGAAATAATTTTGTAATGGTCAGTAACTGCCTGGAAAATAATGTTTTCAGCCCCAATTCTATTACTTTTGATCTTTTTGCTTTTATTTTTAAAATCTAAGAAAGCTGTATTTATCGAATTATCAAACTGGTGTTTAAGGTTACTGAAACCACCATCAAGGCCTTAGGTAATGCAACCCACATTTTTGTCTCTCTTTACTGCCCAGCAGAGCCCTCTGCCCCTACATCTGGCCCAGTTATTACAATTAATACAAATCAGAAGCATCTTTAATTTTCCTATTACGGAGGACAGAGGCATCATGCTCATGGCATCATGATTCATAGTCAGATTTCCCCGTTTTCAATAAAACAATGAAATTGTTCCCTTCACTGTATATAAAAAAATAAGTACTTCATTGCCTATTTTTCTTCTTCATAACAGAGGACCCTGAATGTCACACAGAAAATTAGGCAGGAAGACTGTAACTGTAAACAAATTGTACTTCACCTTGTAGCCCTCTTGACACTAGTCAATATGTCTACCTTACTCTAAAGACTGGATCTTAGCTTGGGTTCCTCAGAAGAACTCAAGATGCCCTCAGAATTGGAATGCAAGTCATTTACATGGGACATCCATAAGGGTGTGGGGAAGTGAGATAGGAACAGAGAAGGAAACCAGTTATCAAGGTCCATTATCAAGATAGCTATTACTGCCGGCCAGTGGAACTTAATCTAGTGTGGACCTCCAGAGCCAGCATAGAGTATGATAAAGGTGAGATATTTACATACCAACTCCTGTCAGTCATGGTTGAGGGCTGCTCAGAGGGAATGTTAATTCCCCAGCATTTCCAGGGTACAGGCAAGTGGGCTCTAACAGCCAGAGAAAGCCCCCAAACCCCAGTGGGATGTAAAGTCCCTTCTCTAACCTTGTTCTCCCTCCCGAACCCCTTTGTCACAGAATACAGGTGCCAACAATTGTAAGAGGGACCTGTGTGCATTGATGCAGAATAGGCAAGGTCCAGGGACAAGACACGGATGGCTTCTACTGCTGACTGCAAGCTCCCTTGCTCTCCTCAGTGAACTGCATGGCACTGGTAGGCATTCAATAAGCATCTGTTATCTGGCTGACTGCATCCTGTATTACCACACCCACTCCACTACAACTGGCATTTTTTCTCTCTGTTAAAAGGCAGTGTATTCTACCATCCAGTTCTCAATTCTCAAAACCTATGTCCAAAAAAGAAATAAGAAATCCCTAGTGGGGTCAGGTTGTGGGGGAAACAATGCCAGAACCTTTCATTTGAACACCACTTACTGCCACAATTTCCCATTAATTACAGATAAGGTCGCTGAGATTTTCTTTGTTTCACTTTACCATAAATGCTATCAAATGTTATCATAAATGTTACCAAAGAATAATCACCTACACTACCATCAAGACTGAAACAGTGGTAGGAACAATAGCAGTGTCTTGCCTTCCTTCTCAGGCCCTTACTAACAAGCAGCGCTGGTGAGAGAAATGCTCTTCAATAGCTTGAAAAATTTAAGTCCCAGATGGAGCAAGTTAATATGAGGGTGAATGGAGGTATAAGCTACCACCAGTTCCATATTTAATCCACAGCCCCAGATGACACTGGGCACAGTGAAATACTGTGGTCAGGTACAAAGAAGGCCTCTCCCTCATGATTCCCAAACAGAGACCTAGTGACCAGTGTTTACCACACTGTCCTCAAGCCATCATTGCATTTTCATACCAGCTGCTGTGACTATCACCTCTGCCAGAACACTGACCTCTTTCCCCTAGGACCTACTGTGTCTTTTGGGTAATCCTTCTCCTCAAAAGTGCTTGTTTCAGCTAATCCTTTGCATCTGTAGAAAACAACACAAGAAGGTCAATTTCCTGTGGCTCTGGCTCACATTCCCTTCTCTTACAAGGAAACGTAATATTAAAGAACATTGAACAGAAGAGACAGATAAAGCAAGGCTGGGAAAGGGGAGAGATGGTTTGCAGGAAGAGAGAGAAAGAGAAAAGTGTCTTTTGTATTGGAAGACACACACACACACACAAGTGTAGACACCTGTGTTCTCAGAACTCTTCCACATTAGAAGGATGACATCATTTCACAGGCAATAAATAGACCACTTGAATTCTGTTGCCATAAAAAGTCAAACTGCAGAATTTCTTTTACGTGATATTTAATTGGTCAAGGCCGTGTTTTAACAAACCCATACATCTACCATATACGAGTAACTGACATTCAAATAATGACACTCAAAGAATCAGGTGGTGTACACTCTGATGAGGCACCCAGAAGCCCTTTCAGAAAGAAGGGAGGACAATTTTCTCCGCTGTTGGGAGTACTAGCAGAAGGTGGCCTTCAGCTGACAGCCCTTTTTGAGAATTGCCTCTGATAAAATAAATACCTCACCCAAGGTCAAGCTTCCTTCCAGGAGTAACCTGCATCAAATGTTTGATCAATGCACAGATATAAGGGCTGGACAACCTTGCTCCAATTCATGACAACTCTCAGGGGCCATCCAAGGCTCAGAGCTCCTCATGAGATAAACTGAGGTATCAATACAGGCTGTATCACCTGTTCACTCTTGCTTCTTTCTCCTTCATTGCACTGGTGTTGATCTCAGGAGCTCTCCCTCATAAACTTCCTGTGTGTTAATTTATAACTTACAATCTGCTCTATGGGGAAACCAATCTGTAACAGGTATTTAAATCTTCCTAATCCATCAAAGAGTAGATTACATGTAATGAAAATATCCATGTACTGCCTATTTTATTGTACTGTGCTGCTTTGGCAATTGCCAATCAATATATGGCCATGATCTACCAATAAGAATATTTGATTAATTAAAGGCTCCCTACCTCTCAATCATGTTGGTATAACAAGCAGGACTGAGATGAGGTCAGGTGGGGGTAGAAATAGGTAATAAAATTAAATCACACTTTTCCCCCCACACTTTTCATTTTCCATATTAACACAGATAATAACAATGGCAAATAAGATATATCAAGAGATTACTATGTGCCAGACATTTTTCTAAACACTTTGTGTTGTCATTTAAATTTCAGAGAAACCCTATGAAATAAATACTATTCTTGCCTCCATTACACAGATGAGAAAACTGAGGCATAGAGAAGTCACATAACTCTAATAAATAATGTGGCCTGGATTTGTACCTAGGCAGTTGTATTTGAGAACCCAAGATCTTATTGATTACAGTAGTGCTGCCTCTCTAATAAAAATGACTGTTTAATGAATGCCTAGTCATTTCTGCTATAGTTGAAATTAATATTTGATGATAGGGAACTTTACCTCACTCAGAAAATGTCAGGTGGGCTGAAGACCACGACAAGCCACAATTGGCCTCTGTGGCTGATAAATCCTTCTGCAGAAATGACCTTAGTAGCACATGCTAGTTTTTATTTTTTTGGTTTTTTTGGTTTTTTGTTTTTGTTTTTGTTTTTGTTTTCACAGCATCTGGGCCCTAATTTCCCACCAGAAACAATTGTGTCAGAGCCTGGCCAGTTGTCCTACCATTCCCCATATCTGCAGTCAGGAACCTTCACCATTAATTCATCACCCCCAATCCTACAACTTCCCTTTTCACTCCCAGAAGTGGCCTTGCCTCCATTTCACAGCAGAAATGGAGGCCAACAATTAAGAACCATCTCACTACTCCTGCCCCACCTACATCTTGTCTCCGAACACGTGTTCCTGTATTTTCCTTTCCTACTTCATAGGCCTTTCTTCTGTTCCAAGCCTAATCCCATCACATGTTTGAATCCTGTCTCCATCCCCATTCTATGCAAGAATTTATTCTGTCAACATATTACAGCCACAACTCAAAATCATCACTAACTTTGATATATAATCTAATTCGCGTGCGTGTGTGTGTGTGTGTGTGTGTGTAGGCACCAGGTTAATTTTTAAAACAACTATAGTATATTTTCTTACTTTTTAATAAACTTTTTCACATATATATATTCTTTTGAACATTATATGTAGTAGCCACATAGTTGTGGTGGATATGACCTTCATGCCACCCTCCCTATCCTATACTTTACTGAAGTTGGCAACCAGATAGCTAAAAACTACATTTCCCAGACTCCTTTACAGCTAGACTCCTAGATATGATCGAGTGTCTTTTAATTAGATGAGGTTTGAAAGGTGAAAGTGATTGACAGACTTTGCTTCAAAGCCCCCTGCTGTTTGGGCTGGCAAGCTTAGGATGAAGGCATTTTTTTTTTTTTCTTCAGCATCTTCAGCAGAAAGCTCAGGGTTTGGTCACAACTGGAAGAGCCAGGACAGCCTTCAAGGTGCAGGGAGGAAGGGGACTATAATATTTGGAGTGGCAAAAAAAAAAAAAAAGATCTTGAGAAAGCTTCATTTGAGCAGAGACCTGAATGAAGTAAGTAACACATCTTGAGGAAATATTTCAGGCAGAAGGAACAGCAAATGCAAAACCCTGAGGTAAGAATCAATGTGGCTTGGGCAGAACTAGGGATGGGGAGAGCTGAGCCCAGAGAGATAGCACAGGCCAAATCATGGATAGCCTAATAAACCATTAAAAATTTTTGATTTATCCAGAGTAATTTGAGAAGCCATTGGAATGTTCTTTCATATGCAGGGGCATGAAAACTGCATGAAATGACTGTTATGCATAGATATGTTTAATCAAACAAGTACATATCTGAGGATGAGAATTTATGTAACCAAAGATGTAGAAGCAGGAGGCTGAGTGAGTTGCAGAGTCGGGAATAGTTAATTATTCACATAGAAGACATTAAATATTATTGAAAGGGCAGTCCAGAAATCCATTATCCAGAGGCCAAGATCAGGTTGTTCCTCTTCTTTCAATAAATATTTACAGAGCACCTATTTTATGCCAACTATTCATTTGTTCAGTCAACACATATTCTTTGATGCTTACTAGTTTTCTATTTCCTGAGAAAACAAAAACTACAAAGATGAGTCAGATATAAACTTACCTTTGAGGAGTTTAGTCATCTGCAGGGAACAAACCACCTTCCAAGAGCTTTGACGATAAGTTGCACCATAAGGGTAGTTAGCATTGCCAAATAAAATGCAGGACAACCAGTTAGATTTGAATTTCAGATAAACAATATATACGTTTTTAGCATATGTTATGTCCTACATATTACATGTCATAGCTAGTCCATGGGACATACTTATACTAAGTATCCATTGTTTATTTGAAGTCAGATTTAACTGAGTATCCTGTACTTTCATTTGCTAAATCTGGCAACCATAAGTAGCAGATACAATGGTCTTCAAAGTGGTAATTATCTTGGGGACACATGAAGACATTCCATGAGGTATGTGGACACAGCTGGATGTTAAGGAGAACAATGTACAATTCCTCAATTTTTCCAAATGTCATCTGCTTGGGAACATGCCTGTGATGCAAATTATCTCCCTCTCCCACCTCCCCTTTCACGGTTGCCTCTCCCTGCTTTATAGAATAAGGGAATACCTCTCTTCCTTCCTTCTTTCCTGAATCTTACTGTAGTGCATTACCCTGGGGTGTGAAAGCCACCAGATGCCAAACAAAGGTACAATTCAAAATAAGTGGGATTGGTGTTGAGAAAGCAAAGGAACCTCAAGACGGGGTCACAAACTTTTGCAACTTAAGTGGTTCCAGCTTGCATCGGATTCTTGAGTTGTCAGCTGATAGATCATTTAATATTACTTTTGGAAATAGATTTCCATGTGATTTTTTGGTATACAACTTGGAAGGAGTTTAAATAACTGAGTAAAATCCATAAAGCAAACCCCTTCCTTTCATCTTCTTATTTATGGCTCACATTTTAAAAAAATATGAATAAAATCATACTAAGCTCTGTTTTAACAATAAAAATATTCATCCACAGATACATGAAATATTTTTAAAGATCCCCATTTTTTATTAAGAAATGTATTTTCAACAAAATTTTACTTTTTATGCTTAATAATTATCAAAATTTGTAATATATTTAACTATTGTAATCAGCTTGGAATAGCTAATTTTTGTAACAGTAACTCAATCCAGAAGACATTTGAAACACTTGTAGCCTTATTGTCACAGGAAATAATAATAATGTATATATATATACATATATAGTTGTAGAGAAGTATAATACAATGAATAAAATTCTTTCATACATAAAAATATGTTGTTAGAATAAAATTCTGCAAGGGAAGCAGAATGAAAAAGGAGTTCAATGAGATAAATCAAGGATTAGAATTTCTTTCTGTTAAAGAAGAGCTTGTTCATGTATTTTTTAATGGTGATAGCTGGTGTCAAATCACTATGATATTTAGATTTCTTTAGATTTATTTAAAAAAGTCATATAAGAGTTATATTTTTCAGTACCAATGTTTACAGTATACCACAAATTACATACTATCAGCATTTAGGTTTTAGATGAAACAATTTACATGTCTGCTTAAAAATGTTCTAGAGGTCATGTAGTTTTTATTAAAATTATTTTAGAAGTCTGAGATGGGGACATGGATGGGTATCTCAGTCACATGGGGCTAGCTTAGTCTGCTTCATTTCCCAATGAAATAAATGAGAATAAACGCCCTTGTAGCATCTCTCAGGAGAGGATCTGAAAACGTTTCTGTTTTCAGAGACTCTTGCAGAGGCTAAATGTCTGGTTTAGAGTCAGTAGACAAGGCATAGGGATGGATGATCAGCATTGCTCTGGGTAGGAAGGTGAATGCAGTCAGATCCCATAGGAGATAATACTGAAGTCTAGCTCATATTCTGCTCAGGTCTTGTGCTCTGATGCACGGCTACTTTCACTTATAGAAAAACACATCTTTTTGTTTTGGACAAAGGCCCCAAATGGGCTAGTATGGACCATGGTTAGGTCCCTGTCCATATGAGAGATGAAATGAATGGAAAATCTCCAAATCATGCAGATATCTGGTTGAATACCTGAAGACATTCACCTGGCATGGCTCTACAGAAAAAAGAACCCAGCAAAATATTTGAAAGCCTCTAAAGATGTATGTAAAATAAATCAGAAATTATTTCTATCTTTGTACCAAATGCAATGTAGGCACGCCTGAGATGCTATGTAGAGCTCTGCTCACAACATTCAAGAAGTACATAAAGGATGCTTGAAGATCCAAGATGGCCGATTAAGAGCAGCTCAGGATTGCAGCTCCCAGTGAAAGCACAGAGGGTGAGTGGATGCCGCATTTCCAGACGGATTTTTATTGCCGACAGACTAGGAGATTCCCAGGCGGAGGAGCCCCATGGGACACCAGCGCGGCTCTTTTCGCCAGCGAGGCTGTTTTGCCTGTGCCCCGGCGCGGCGGTTCTCCGTACAAAATACACTAGTCTGGGTCTCCCTTCTAGCTGGTGAGTGGAGGTTCGGGAAGGCAGAATCGCCCATTCATCTGATTAAAAAGGGGTCTGAAACAGGGAGCCAGGCCAGGAGATTCCCGGGCAAAAAAGCGCCATGAATATCAGCGCCACTGTTTCAGCCGGCGCAGTGGGTCACCACATGGGAAATCACACATATCCCGGCACCTTTTCATCAGGCGACTGGAACACCTGGAAGAGAGTCAATGTTCAACTAAACAAAAAAGGCTCTGAGGCAGGGAGCCAGGTGATCAGGCTCGGCTGGTCCCACCCCAACAACAACAAAAAAAACAGCAATTGGAAATGCTCTGGGTTGAGAGTTACACAGCAAGCACAGCTGAACCCGGGATGGTCCAGCTTTGTGGGGGAGGGGTGTCCACCATTACCAAGGCACTCCACCACTACAGAGGAAGTCCGCCATTGCTGAGGCAGCTTGCCATTGCCGAGGCAACCCATTAATGAGTCCCATTACAGAGGTGAGCCACCACTGCCGAGGCAGTTCTAACTACACCCATATAAACAGGACTGAAAGGAAGTTCACACGGCAGCTGGGCAGAGCCCACAGCAGCTCAGCAAAGCCTCGGCAGACAGACAGTGACCAGACTGCCTCCTTGCTGGGCAGGGCAGCCCTGAAAAAAAGGCAGCAGCACAATGGAAACTCATAAATAAAGCCCTAACTCCCTGGGACAGAACACCTGGGAAATAAAAAGGGGTTTATGAGTTCTGCTGCAGCAGACTTAAATGTACCTGCCCAGCAGTTCTGAATGAACAACGGAGCTCACAGTTCAGCACTTGAGCTCCTATAAAGGACAGACTGTCTCCTCAAGCAGCTCCTTGACCCCTGTATATCCAAAGAGTCACTTCATAAAGGAGAGATCAGACTGACATTTGGCGGGTATCCTTCTGGGACAAAGACAGCAGAAGAAGAAACTGGTAGCAACCCTTACTGTTCTGCAGCTGCTGCAGGTGATCCCCAGGCAAGCAGGGCCTGGAGTGGACCTCAGCAGTCCTACAGCAGAGGGGCCAGACTGTTAGAAG